>JNBR01000332.1:0-87734 GCA_002081595.1 Achlya hypogyna | reverse complement strand
CGCACACGAATGGTGGCACTCTTCCGTCTTGCTGAGTCTGACGCAGGTACCATCTTCATTGACGACATCAAATTGCCACGATTCCGCTTCCAGTGCTAGCCTGACGCTCTCGACCATTCCACATGACCCGATCATCAGGCACGATCTAAACGAACCTCGACTATTTCGACAATAAGACGAACACACAATGAGCTGGAACAAGTACATAGTCAAATCCACCTGCCGCTGAAACTAGACCATGAGTGGCTGAGAACGGAGCCAGCCTCTCTCGGGGCTAGCGCCAACTGCTCTGCATTCGCCACGCTCTCCTGCACCAGAGCCGCGTCATCTTAAGAATTTACCAATATTTCTCTCGCGATCGACACGCTCATCCAGCGCGCGATCCAGAACTCCTTTGCATCCGAAGCAGCGACGGTACTAATAATTGCCCAACGTCTGCACACGGTCATACATTGCAATCGCACTGTCGTTTTTGACAATGGGTAAGACGCAGAAACCGCATCATCTAACGAGATCCCAAGCACTCTGTCGTCTCGCCAAGCAAGCTGGCGTCATTTCGTCGCGATCGTTTAGTCCTCTCGAGAGCTAACCCCAATGAAGAATCAAATGATTTGAAGCTTTCAGACGTTTTAACGGTGTGTGTAAGTCTAGTCGAACCTGCATACAGACGACGGATTAGCGCAAACCAGCATGACAAGAAAGTGATAGCAGCGAACATGATCAAATGATCAGGGAGGACTGATTTCTTGGTATGGTGTGCAATGTTAAGGCCTGTCATCGGTCGCACAAACACGCGAGGTCTGTGAGGGTTAAGGTCTTGTCACCGGATGCAAAACACGTATTTACAAGGCTATGGAGGCAACGCCGCCGATAGAGTTCCTTTTTTTGAGCCTTGGTCCGCGCCGGGGTGATAGCATGAAACCACTTATAAAAGCCCTGAAAAGCCTTGGAGTCCTCGGGACGCTGGAATTCAGGTTCAATTTCCCACGAATGTTTGGCGAGGGTTCGCCAGCAGCGAAAATCGGTTGCACTTAGCGGTGAGATATCGCGTACGGGGCGCACAGTAGCGATACTGGTGTGGCCAACGAAATAGGCTGACCGGCTCAGAAAATCTGCCACTGCTTTCTCGAGCGAGCCAGATGGAGCAGTAAGGCCACCAACGCGGAAAAACCACTCGTCGTAAGACTCGGGGCGCTGGTCCACGATGCGGCGTGGTGTGACGAAGAAAGAAACCCGGCGGGCAACTTGGTTATTGGGGGCAGGGGGATGGGGGGCAGATGCACGGCGGTGCAACTTCTCAATGGTGTGACCATCGTAGGAACTGCGTAAGGTGCCCCGCGGTGGGGGCAGCATCATCTTTAGCGAATGCAATGAGGTATTTTTGGCATAATTATCGACGAAAAATAAGAAAAGCAAAAAACGAACACCACGCCACTGCTCGGTGCCGAAATGTTTCGAGGGTTTTAACTATTTTGCTGTCCCAAAATGTAACCAAATGAGGACACTCGAATAGAAACCTCTTACCTTTCAACCGCGATTGGGTTTTGGAGAAAACCAACAGGCAATTTTCGGGCCATTTCTATTGGCCATTGAGGGTCGCTTTGGGCCTTGTGATTAGTTGGGAATTGGCGCAGTAGCCAATAACCACACAAAACTTAAGCCTTATATCTCCAAAATTGCAGTCTTTCAGCCAACAACTCCTACGCCAAGGGATTCCCTATAACTATTGCGTCAGGAACATTCAAAAACTCCATTTCGACTCCGATTGGGAAACGTCAGGATTTTTTCTATTTGAGTGTCCTCAAATGCAAACGAAAAACACCAACATTTCATCTCGAACTGTTAATGACGAATTTGTGGACTTCGAGCACTTGCAGCATGTTTTACTAATTGCGGCCCGAACCACATATGCTTCACTTTGCTCATACATGAGCGGGATTTGGGCTGCTTTCGGACCCCTTCTTCGAACCTTCAAAAACGACAGGAAACTGAAGTGGCCGCTCGGTGCAGTGTCTACTATTAAATCACCCATCGCTAAATGCTGGGGCTTAAGCCCATTGGGGCCCTTGAGCAAAACTACGAGAAGGACTCATCGTAAGGATGCAAGGATACTCCTCATCCTTATAAGCCAACTGTAATGACGCATCCGCTGCCTCGACATGAGTAGCGCGTCCCCAGAATTATTTCATTTGGCGTTTGGGCGCTTGGCACAATATACTCGACATTCGGCACCATAAATGTACTGGACGTTTGGCCGAGCTCAGTGGACACAAGACACATCATTGTTAGAATTTGGCCAAATACTTAAAACATCTGGCCAATTTTACGTGGAAAAAGGTGCAGAACTGTACCGGCGCCATGTTTCGGTGGCCATGTGGATTTTGCCAGAAGCAGTCCTGGTGCGTTTCCCTGATTTAATATCGTTTTCTTTGATTCCAGTTCTTCGATATGAACTTATTTGAAGGTGGTTGCGCTTAGCGTTAAAGGATGCCACAATTGGAGCAAAAAGCAAAGTTGTCGGTAGGGACAAGTACAGTATAATGCCCACTGAATGACAATACATCTAATCAACAAATATGACATCGCTAACGTAGTTGCATCCGAGCAATTACGTTGGTGTTTTGAGGATTGCGTGGTGGTAAATCCGGAGGCGTTGATTTTGTGAAGAAGAGACGATAGCAAACTTTCGTCACCATTTTAAAGATCAACTGGGACTGGGAAGGGACAACAGGAAACGCGACCAGTGCAGATCGACGAACGTGCCACTTGCGCGGACAGCAAAGATCGACCGAAGGAGCAAATTCAACAGGCTGAAAACGGGACTGATTATCCAAAACTGTCAATAAAAAACGAAGAGGGTCGATTGGAAGAATACGAATGCCGAGGGCGATAAGTCTATGGTCAATGATTTTGCTCGTATGCTATCAAACGTCCCGTTTTCAGCGTTGAATTTGCGATGCTCCTTCGGTCAATCTTTGCTGTCCGCGCAAGTGGCACGTTCGTCGATCTGCACTGGTCGCGTTTCCTGTTGTCCCTTCCCAGACAATCCAAGGACTATAAAATTCAATATATCTTGCCTGAAATGGTTGTTCTACTGCCCGCGCTAGAGTCAGTTATCAAGCTGCAAAGTAGCTAACGACGCCATGCAGTCGCAGGATATCTCACAAGCAAGAACATGTCAGGATGTATGAGAGAGTATTGGTTCGCTTCATATCAAGTAAATATCCTTCATATTTATCCACTTTGAACTGGAGAAAGGGGTAAGTAGGCAAATACAAAATTGATTTGCCACTATTGATTTACCCCATATGTCCATCAATCAAACATCGTCAGAGGACGGAGTGATGGAGCTCTTTTGGATGAGCGCTCTGTTGGATGACTCGGGCGATGACACCAAGATTCGGCGACAGAACGCAATTCGCCGTCGCAATGATCGTCGGCGGATCCAGGTAGCTGCACGACCAGCGACCACATCATCGACCGACGCCAGACTGCAGGTTGGCCGAGCAAGCGCCCAACGGTACCGTGCCAATATGAAGCGTCGCATCGCTAAATTTGAGCGAACTCTTGCATCGCTTGAAGAATTGTTTCCCTTTTTCGAGCGCCGCGTATATATTCCGCTACCAAAGACCCCGTGTGAAATAGGTCCCTCAGAGTCCCGTGCAGCATACCAGCGACGCCGCAACGCACTCGCCGCCGCGTACTCACGCAGTGAGCAGTCAAACTACCTTAATTTCTTAGCCTCCGAGATCGATCGGTGTGTGTAATGCCCATAATACAACACTTGATTGCTTGGATTGATTCATTTTTACCATTTAAAATGATACATTCAAAATAATGCGCCCTCTGGAGCAACTACCACGTGACCCAGTGGATCGAAGAGGTCACGGCAATAAACCCTCACGGTCGTACTGGGAGTGGTGGTCCATGAGGCACACGGCATCGTCGGGTCAAGCTTCAGGTGCAGAACAACAAGCCATCGTAGTTCCAGGCCGCGGTCATTTCTAATCACGAAAACGGCCGACCGTTTTAGCAAGGATGAACGATAATAGCTCCGTTCTCTTATTTGAATGAAAGGCATTGCCTGGGCGGTGCGACACGATGACAACAGGTCTTATGCTTTCCAGACTACAGCTGTAGTCGCTCTTCCTGAACGCGCGAAATAATGAAAAAAGCCCTAAAATGCATCCCGAGTTGAGCTTGGATTTGCATTCTGGAGGATGGAATAAGTCTGAAAGACAACACATACAGTCTCCAAGTACACTCGCCTGGAATTTGTATCCTGAAAGCAACGACCGAGTGCAAGAATGGGCAAACCAAGCAAACGCTGCTTGATGTCTCCCCCGCGGTTATAGGCGAGGGTCTTGCTCGCGGCAGCGACACATGAATTCCATTCTTTCTGTGCAATTCACGTTTCAGGAGATTTCGGTATTTCACCAGTTTACACTCAACCGTGCAAAGCTATACTGGGCACTGTACATGGAAGACTTGGGTGATCTTGTGTCTAGTCATGATCACACGAATGACGCAATCTACCATTGCATCTCTTGCATCATCACTGGAAGTAATTTTCCATGTGATCTCATGCACCACTTTTATATTAATGTGCACGAGTCAGAAGCGACAGGTGATATGCTGCTCCATACATTCCTTTCTTAATTGCGTTTAGTTTATCAGCAACGCCCATGATAAGTGTTTCTTCTCAATGACATTCTGAGTCCTGATAAGTGAAGCACGATGTCAACTTGCAATGTACGATTAAAAATATTTGCTAGATTGTCACCGTAGCAGCGCAGCAGTGGCTCAGAAAAACTACTCGGTCCCATTCGTGGACCAAAAAGCTCAGTCGGTGAGCTTGTTGGCGCCGCGAAAATGCCGCGGCTGCAGCGTTGCTTCGCTTCCGGTATACTTCGACAGTCTCGCCTTGCTGTGGTTTGCACGGCTCCTTAATAAGGCCAACGTATGGCCGCGGCCGAATCTCCGGGCATCGAGCAAGTAGCAGCTTGATTTGGTACTCTAGAAACTGGATGCGGTCGCTTCGCCTTTTCCTGTACGTTGCAGCAGCTTCGCGCCCTTTGGCCTGTCGCGGGCTTCCCGAGGTACTTGGCACTTGGGCACGAGGCGGATTCGAATCAATGCAGCGGCGGAGGTTGCGTCGTTGGATCGCTGCTTGTCTCCGTGCTTTTGTCTCAAGTGGGTATAACTTGGCCTCTCGCTCTGCAACCAATGACAGCATCTTGCCCACAGTCTCATCGTCGTCAAAATCCTCAGGCCATTCAAGGGCTACCAGAGGGGATCCCAGCGTCGTTGATATCATGCAAGTAAGTTGACGACTGCGCTGCAGATCGCAACATAATGGCTACAGCCAGTGAACGCTGGCCTCATGCCCGTGGCATTGCACACCATTCTGGACATGTTTTGTGGCAAGAAAGTTCATCATATTGTCATGCTATTAAATAATAGGTACTCTGGAGGACACCATCTCAAATGAATTGAAATGCCGTGTTCATGTGATAGCTTCAGAGCGTGCGTGTTTTCGAATGCAGATGCCTTGCCTTCTTACCACTCCAACATCGGGCCCTGTAAAGAACGTATTTGAAGCTGCTGAGTGCGTGCCAGAGGCTTGTGGAAAGGACCTGTTGGTGGTCTCCCACAATGCAATATTTAACCGTGGAGTCCAAAATGAAATTGATCATTGTGACTGTATTGACTATGGGTAGATACATGGTGTGTTCTGTCACTTCGTGCCCAACACTGTGCATATCACAGGCTACCACAGGAGATGTCCATTAACGATGGGTAATAAATTACACTTCATCTTCAGTTTACCATGTCGCTTTGCAACAGCATCGATGCGTATCGTCTTACCCGGATGAGGAATAGAACTTCGTGAGCGAACCCGTCGAAATCGACTTACGCATGCACAGGGACCTTCTCGACGCGCTTGGTAGGTCACGGACGCACGCAGCAAGCACTAGAGCAATCGTCGTGCGCCTGTGGCGATTCGACTCGCCCAAGAATGAGCTGCGATATGCCGCGACGAGCGCCTCGATACTCAAAACTGCCGTCGCTTTGCCACTCCTCGCTGCCTATGCGCTTGCCCACGTGATCACGCTGTATCCAAATCTAACCTGCACCGGGTATACGGCCATGCAACTGCATATTAAGGGAAGAAGCGTGTTTTGCAGCAGGTACGTGAGGGGGAGGATTCAGGACCTATTTACAAGGGATCACAGCTTCTGCTACCATCAGTCACACGTCAGGCGAGATTTTGCTGCGACTAACGGAGTATCTTCGGAGGCAGGCATGCTGTGCAATGTCCACATATAAAGCGTGTCCGAGATTGTTGCTCCAAGGTTGGCGCTGCCCTGCCCGCCTCCACCCCATTTGTCCATCTACAAAGAAGTCCCTATAAGTGCTGAACTGGGGCTTACTCTCCTCCAAGGCAGTTCAGCGCAAAAACCAAAACGCCACCCCCTCTGCTGTAGTGTGCAGGCACTGGACCGAAGCTCCGTCGTCGCTCGCTGCATACAAATTCCCAGACGAGTACACATATAACTTTTTCAATAAGGCTTTTTCCGTGCAACAACGACTCTTTTTCCACTCACAAACAACAAATTCCGACCTTGAAGGGAATGAGTATTGTTAATTGGGTCAGGTTTTTCCCGGCAATGACTATTTTTTGCGGCAATTGACGGACAATTCTGAAGATACACTGCCGAATCCGGATATTTTACTGGAAAATCTCGTAAAAGTACGAATCCGGATGCGTTCTTTCAATAATTATCGTAGTTAGTATAATGACGCTGGGGCACTCGTGGCCGCTGTACGTGACGTGAAGCCAAACCTCGATGGATCCGAGCACTCCAATACAACGCTACAGAACTCAACGAGACCAGTCGTCACACCACGGTGCCAGACACGGTGTCATTTACGACTGCTGCGTCAGTGGTGTTGTTGCAGAGCTTGTGCAATGCGAGTACAGTGCACCACATTCGTATAACTTTGCATTTGTTTGTGCTGCTCAATATCAATACCTTAAATTTCCATATGCACTGGAACATCTCAGTAAACTGCACCACACTGTCGAGGGCAAGTTCTTTTTTATACTTATAACGGAGAATCGCCGCGCGCTCGTAATGAAGCGCGAGGTCCTTCATCTCGCGGAGGCACTGCACGAGCTCGCCCAAGTGCTTTGTGTGTTGGCCCTGCTACGGAGACGTCAGTGGCGCTCGCTCTATTGAGCGGTATATTGGTCGGGAGCGCTTCGTTCGCGGGCTTGACGTAGGACGCGAAGGTGAGGTTGTCGACCGTGAACTCGTGACCGGAGTAGACTTTGGTCGTTTTCGGGAGGCTACCAAGGACCGCATGCAGGTTGCGGTGCATCTAAAACCGGTGGATGACGGTGTGTTGTGGGATGCTGTTTCTCGTCGCCGTGCCGTCAAAGAAGCTGTCAGTTCCAGGGACAAAGGCTACGGAGTAAGCCACGAGACGGCGGAAAAGATTGGTGTACGGGTGTCAGTGGTGGCTACACAGCCTTCGGAGCTCTTTACCGGGCGCTGTGACTCGGCAGCCATGAAGCACCAGTGAGAGGGAAGGTTGTCAGAAAAATCATATAACCCAACGTGATCTTGATCCGCGGAAGTACCAGGTTCATGTGGAACGGCTCGGTGACGACTGCCGCCGCGACATCGAAGGCGTCGTTCTCGAATAACCCGGCGTTGTTAGGGCCTCTCATGCACACGCCATGCACTCTTGTTCTTGTGACAACGGCCACTAGAGTCGAGGAATTTGTTGGAGTTTCTAGTGTGGCATGTGCGTTTAGCTTGTCAGCAGACAACTGGCATAGAACACCAGCAAAATTAAGTTGGAATATATAGTCAAGAGTGTAGTCAGTTTACAGTGCTATGATTTTGAGCGAAGCCGACGTCAACTGACATGCTGCGCAGCGTTCGGCGGACGCCTTGCAATTCGCACTTGTGCACTGCATAACCTGCATTGAATCGAGGTACTAAAGCTTAGAAAGGCGATGGGCACCAGGGCACGACGTGCGCCGGTAGAAGCGACGGCAGCCATTGCTCAGCAGGAGTGGTCTTCGCCTACGCAGGAGCGAGCCGCGGTACCCTGACGTGCCATTGACATGGCAGTCGGCTTTTTGTCTTATCTCATCAGTTGATTTCGCTACTTGAATCCATCTATGCAGGGTACATCGCAAATTTAATTATCGTTTGTTAATAATGATTTTGTCACTGCGCCTTGGACCCTACCAGCTTCTGTCAATCTTTGGACGACTTACACTGGCAACACACACAGTCTCTGTCAGTCAAGTTGAGCTTTTGGCGAAGCTACGCAATGCATGCACTGATTTTATAATTGACTACTCACTCTGCGTGCCGTGCGAGCAGTTGGGCTTTGATTAAGGTATCATTGGGGCTTCATATTGAAGGTTTTCTTACCGAAACCCAAAATAATAAAAATCATATATTGAATCAACAACCCAGCTCAGTTCAGTCGTGGATGGTCGGTCCACTGTCGTCTCAACGTGTTTGTACCCAGCTGCTTCACCTTCTTGCATCGGGTTGTCAAGTCAATTTGTGAATTCCGCAACTATAAAGCACTTGTATCATTATTGTTCATTCCCGTCCGTCTCAAATAGCGGTGCTCACAACGGGTTGCCCTCAACGCGGCCGTCGTTTCGAGCTCCAAACACTCGTTTTACGGCGACACTGGGCCGACGCAAATCCTTCACGAACTCGGCGCGATCCCGAGGAAGATTTGGCCATTCGATTTGTGCAATAAAAAATCCACTGTTGAAGTTGCGTATCCGGACGATGAGGGCAAGTGGGCAGAGGCAACCACAATCGAACGCGGCATGAAGGGCACGCGCGAGAGCACAGCAGTCACGATCACGTCGCCTGAGCTCCCGGAGCCGAATGCGCCACGCTGCTCGATGGCCTTTCTCCTCCTACTTTGTGCACCGCGCATGGCCATCCAAATGGCGTGGGCGGCGCAGTGGGCAGCCTTCGGCCCAAAGTTGCAGACCCAACTGGCGCCGTGGGCTGTCCAGCTCATCCAACTAATTGGACCGACGACGGGCCTCATTGTGTATCCGATGATTGGCGTTTTCAGTGACTCGTGCCCGTCGTCGTACGGTCGGCGGCGGCCCTACCTCTTGGCTGGCACTGCTGCGACCACCATTGTGTGGATTCTCATGATGTTGACAAACCTTATTGGCAACAACTGGCGCACGGGCTACACCGTCGTCCTGTATCTTCTTATGGGGATCTTTGTCAACGTCGCACAAGTGCCAGCGTCGCTCATCATTGCTGACTTTGCCGGGGACCACCAAGTAACGGCGTACAGTATGGCGCAGGGCTACAGCCTTGTGGGCTCGCTGCTTGTGTCAGGCTACATCGCTGCTTGGGGCCCGGCATCTGACTCGTTCGAGTACTTTCTCGGCATGCTCATTGGTGTGCTTTGGGTCACGGTACTACCCGTCCTCATCTGCGCCAAGGAGACGACCCATGTGCCGGAGGTGGTTCTACCACGGGCCCAAGAAATTAAACGCGGCCTCATCGCTGTTGTTGATGGCGCTCGACACCTGCCCAAGGTGCTTAGGGTCTACTGCATTTGCTTCGTCCTCACGCAGTTCGGCTACTCCTGCTACACGGGCAACAAAGCGCAGTTTTTCGGACTTGTCGTCAATGGCGGCAATGCCACCGACGCGGACTCATGTAAACCTCGATGCTCGCCGGCGCAGAAGGCCTACAACGAAGGCGTCACGTTTGCTGGCGGGCTTGTGGATACTGCGCATGCCGTTGTAGGTCTCTTTTTCCTTTTTGCACTGCCAACCCTCGTGCGCAAATGGGGTGCCCGCCGCGTCTTCACCTTTGCCCTGTTACCGCAAACGCTGATCATACTCATTGTCGTGTGGCACAACAAAATCTTTGATGCTTTCATCCTCAGTATAATGGCCATCACCCAGAACACCATGTTTTCGATGGGCATCCCAGTCGTGCTTCACGTGATCGGCTACGGCGAGTCCAACGGACTCGGTCTCTTTGCTGGCGCCCTGAACTCGGCCAACTGTCTTGGCCAATTCCTCACATTCGCTTTGTCCCCCGCGCTCGTGCTCACACCCATGACGAACGCCCTCCCAGTTTTACTTGGCGGAATCGTCTCGTTGGTGGCCTTTTTCGTTGCATTTTTCAAATTCGAGATCCGCATGAACTCGCTCTAAAGCCTTAATGGAAGTCACAGCGCGGTGGCCTCGCTGTTTCTGTGTCCTTGTGTGTTGGAGAGCGGAGGCCAATTCGATAATCTATATCAACCAATGCTAGATCGAAATGACGTGATGCTTTTCCAGCCCCACACGCGCATCCTGTTGCCCTGCATTGGCTTGCGGCACAGCCTGCCATATTCCATTTGTCCATCATGGCACCAAAACGATCTAGCCATCTTTTGGAATATCCTTACTGGAATTATGTAATGAACGACTAGTTAAAACTTCCTTTTTGATATCAAAGAATGGATTTTCTCAAGGTACACTTTAGTTACGAAACTAGGCACGAGGAAGCACCACCGAAGGTAATTTGCTTCCCATACCGCTAACCCGTAGAACTTGAATGCCATCGTATGGACCTTTCAATCCACCAAGGTTTTTCCCCAAACCTGTGCAAACGGAGTTACCTCGTGCAAACATTCCAGTTTGACAATGCAAATATCTTTCGCAACCCGATACATTTGATGATGGGCCGAAGATGTCGTATCTTATGCCCAGTCGTGAGAGAGCGGAAGCGTAGCGACGAGGGGCCAGCTGCGCCCACTTGTGTACCTCAACGCCGAGTAGAACCACAAGTTTGAAATTCAAGTACCAGCCCACCGAGCGTACTGTCTGTGCCCACGCGTGCAACATCGTTTTTAAGCCTCACGGTCACTTCCTAGCTCCCAAGTGTCTTTAACAACGATGATTGTACTACATCTACGCTGGCTGTAAGCCTCGGCGCGAGCTCATCGATGTGCTCTTTCTTACTGACACACGTACCTGCAGCTCGACACGGAGGTACGGGCGGCGAATGCGGGCGGGTGGCTCATGGTCAATCTTGTGTCGAAGACATCAAAGTACTTCTTGCAATGTTGGGTATTTCAAAGAAAAAAGCCTCCATCTAACGGCGATGTCAGGTGCAATGCAGCCGCGTTTGTTGAAGTCCAGTTTGCAGTTGAAGAGATGGGTATCCATGGATTTTCTATCGGCAATGGAAATTTTTTGGACGAAGCAGCTCAAGATACGGGCCTGTCACTTGAGCGACGCGGTGAACCACGCCCGTCGCCCGTCACCGTCCATTGCCCAAAGATCGTGAAAACATATCTTGGCGCATCGCAGCCGCCCTTTGTGCTCTGTTCGTGCCCACGTCACCGTGCAGGTTGTAACGTAATCCCACTGTGCTCAAGCCATTTCCCTCGCTGGCCACATTTCATCCAGCACCATGGCCCACGTTGATGATGGCACCTACAGGTCCATGGAGTCGCAGCTTCCACACTGCTCCATTCCCTTCATGCTCGTGCTTGCTGCGCCTCGCATGGCCATTCAAATGGCTTGGGCAGCGCAGTGGGCGGCTTTCAGTCCGCTACTTCAGACCCAACTGCCATCCTGGGCTGTCCAGCTCATTCAGATAATCGGGCCGACGACTGGGCTTCTTGTGTATCCGACGATCGGTGTTTTCAGCGACAACTGCACGTCACGTTTTGGGCGTCGTCGCCCGTATCTCGCTGGGGGTGCTGTTGCCACCACCGTCGTATGGGTGCTCATGATGTTTACCAACTTTATTGACGAAAGCTGGCGTACGGGGTACATCATCGTCTTGTACTTGCTTGCGGGAGTATCTGTCAATGTTGCCCAAGTGCCGGCGTCGCTCATTATCGCTGACTTTGCTGGCGACCGACAAGTGACGGCTTACAGTATTGCGCAGGGCTACAGCATCGTTGGCTCGCTGCTAGTGTCGGGGTACATTTCGCTTTTCGGCCCCGCGTCCGAGTCGTTCGTGCCGTTTCTCGGGATGTTAGTCGTGGTGCTCTGGGTCACGGTGCTGCCCGTGCTATTATTCGTGACGGAGCTGGCGTTTGCCCCTGAAATCCAAACCCAAGGCCTCAAGACCGGCTTCCTCGCAGTATACACCGGGCTCAGATATCTCCCCAAAGTGCTGCGCGTCTACTGTGTGTGTTTCATTCTCGTCGAATTCGGCTACTCGTGCTACAACGGCAACAAGACTCAGTTTTTTGGCCTCGTTGTCAACGGCGGCAATGCAACTGGCGCAGATGATTGCCCCGCGTGTCCGCCTGCACAACAAGCCTTCAACGATGGCGTCTCGTTCGCCGGGGGACTCGTGGACACGCTGCACTCGGTCGTCGGCCTCGTCTTCCTCTTTGCTTTACCATTCTTTGTGCGCAAGTGGGGTGCCCGCCGCGTTATCACCTACGCCATACTGCCGCAGACGCTGCTGGTGCTCATCTTTTGCTGGCACAACAAGGTCTTCGACGCCACTATAGTGACCCTGACGGCTATTACGCAAAACACCATTTTTTCAATGGGCATCCCTGTCATACTCCACGTGATCGGATACGGCGAAACGAACGGACTCGGGCTCTTTGCAGGTGCACTCAACTCGGCCAACTGCCTTGGACAGTTCATCACGTTCGCGCTGTCACCATTGCTTGTAACTTCATCCTACTCGAGCTCGCTCCCGATCCTACTCGGGGGTCTCGTTTCCCTCGTGGCTTTTCTTGTCGCTTTCTTCAAACTGGAACTGCGCATGTTCTCACTGTGATCACACCGGTTTGATATCGATAATACATATATCTATTTCAAATTGGAGCGTACAAGCTACCAGCGATTGACGATTGTGTCCGCGTAGCAATGCCACTACAAGCACGAATATCGATGCCTTGACGGGCTCCTTATCATAGCACCATAAGCTCAAATGACGCTGGGTAGCCCCAGCCGCTCGAGGCGACCAATTTCCATGACCTCTGGGACAAATCACTGCGATGAGATATTTCCCGCCAAATTATACCGCGTCGCTTCCCGAAAACGTTTCGGTCGGCAGCAGCTGGCAGCGCTCAGGAGCGATTGGTGAATTGAGCGCCCTGCCTCTAACCTACTGCGACCGAGGCCTTGTCATACTCTCTCTGGCATGGTGGACCTGAGCTTCACGGATAAGTTCCTCGTCGTGAAGGTCAAATGGAGCGGGAAGCAGGAGCGGATCCTGGGGCTCCGCGCCTTCACGTTTGCCACCGTGCACCCCAAGACGGGCGCCATCACCAACGAATGGTCGTATGAAGCGATCACGTCGGTGGAGCTCTCGGCTGAGGATAAGTCAGTACGGCCTCTCTGCGGTATCAAATCGCTCATCATTCCGCCTAGGAATTTACGATCAACATGCTCGGCTTGAAGAAGAAAGTGCAGCTCAAAATGCGCTTCCGCTTTCGCGCCGAGATCCTTCAAGCGCTGTCGCGCGCCCGCGCTTCTTTTGCGATGGAGCGTCGAGCCCGAAACGTACACATCCTCGCCAAGCTTACCTCGTTCGAGGCGCAAGTGGAAGTGTTTGTTCCCCGCCAGGAACCGAACACGGGCAACGAAGAAGGCATTCAGTGCACGCTTGCACCAGCAATGCTACAGGTGGGAGTCGACGCCGTGTATCAAACTGGCGGCACTGCGGACGTGTTCCCTTTCGCGGAATTCACCAAGATTCAGTACGTCGATTTGGCGGTGGACGACCCCAGCGTCATATGCATTGTGCTGGGCGATATGGCCAACATTTTTCACACCGCGTCGCCTAATGACGTCGTCCGCGCGATTCAGGAGGCCGCGGCCGCTCACGACATTCGTGTTCCGGTGAACCGTGAGAAGACGTCGGCCGATATCCAGGGTCAACATGTGCAGTTTGCCAGCTACGCAGAGCCCGATGCAGTGCTCGCGCAGTATGATGTACAAGTTCCTATCACGCTCGATGACGGGCAAGTGGTGCGTTAGCTGCAATGATGACAGCGAGCTCAAACGTCGTTGTTAGGAGCTTTTCTCGCGCTATCTCGTGCTCACTGACATGCTCATTTGCGAGCAAGACCCGGGCTCCATCACCGCATTTGCTCAGCCGCTTACGAAGCTTTTCGAGCTCGTTCGGTACAGTACCCCTGCGTGGGTTCACTCAAGTTGACGCTTCGTTTAATGTAGCCATGAAGAGGATCCGCAGGCCTTCGAGATGGAGTTCGTTAACGGTCTTCGGCGTACGTACATATCGCCACACCGCGAGGCCATTCTCGCCCACGTGCTGTCGTGCTGTGAAGCACGAGGCAACCTTGTACCGCTCACGCGAGTGCGGACCCCACGGGGCGACCGCATGTTCCTCCGTCGCATGCTGCATGCCCCTGCTGCTGCTGCACCGGAGGCCGCTCAATACCAAAGCACGTGGTTGCAACGACTCGTGGGTGGAGGCGAGAACAAGGCCGACTCGGGCAACCGCAAGTCGCCCTCTATTTTTCAGACGCTCAAGGTGCACCGTGGCAGCGGCTCCAAGTCCGACAGTGGCATTCCTCTCTCCGATATGGTCCTGGAGCTCAACGCCAACGTCTCGATCGTCGGTGTGTCGTCCAAGCTTAAAGAAGATGTCGGCGCTGCTGTCGCTCTCATACTCAATGAGGTACCCTTTCCTAGTTGATGCGAGACTAACATCGTCCAAAGTTGCCCAACCTCGTGATGCGAACTGCCCAACGCGACATGACCCAAGTGGCTGTCTACCTTCAAGCCATATACCGACTTGTGACACACCCCAATGCTGCCAAGATTGCTCTCGACATGCTTGCGGTGCTGTCCATCTCTTCGTGGTACATCAACTGACATCCAACTAGCGCTCCGAGTACATGGATGCCATGGCCGAGACATTGAAGCGCCAACACTTCCATCCTACTTACTGGGTCCTCCGCCTCATGGCACGACTGCTTGCCGACCCCGAGCTCTACCTCGCGCAAATGGCTCGCAAGGTCTGTGAACTCGGTGCTCATCTATCGGCAACTCTTGTGGCTAGGTGTTTTTATCCCACAACGGCTTTGCCACGGCCCTCCTCGCGCTCTTCCAGCCCGTCTCGGTGGCGCCAAACACAGTACATGCATACGCCGTCGACAATCTCACCAACAAGGAATAGATGCCACAGCAAAACGCCGTGCTTGTCATGCGCCTTTGCGAAGTTCTTGATTCCCTCATGTCGTTCGGCGTCGAAAGCATGGCCATCGACCCCGTGTTCAACATCTTGCTGAGCCACGTGAGCATGCACTACTTCATGCTGCTGCGTACCCTTTTCTCCTTTCCGGTGACGTCAACCGTCGAGTCCGTCGTTTGTGTTCTCGATCACTTGGTGCACTCCTCTGTGCTCAACTTTGCAAAGACCCACGAAAGCACGCTTCGCGACCTCGGCCAGGATCTTGGCGGGGACTTCTTCATGGAGAACCCCGAGCGCATCGTCAAACAGTATTACAGCTTTCTCATGGCCTCGACGCCGGACCAGGTACTCTCGTTACCATGATCGGAGCTGACGAAGCGAAGGATTTGCGCCACCGAACGCATCCACTCGCACTTCGGCTCCGCTACCGGTACAGCGCGCAGTTTCTCCAGCGCTGGATGCACCTTCTGGACGGCGATCTTGACCTTGCCATCGACCGGCTTCATATCCACGCCATCAAGTACGAGGGTTCCAAGGCGACCCAAAAGCTCGGTCAGGTCAAAAGCGCCATCTATGTGGCTCCAAGCGGGCTCGTTGTGTGGACGACAGGCGGCTTGAACGGTCAGCCAGGCAAACGGAGCATGTACGACTACGGCATGATCGAGGGCGGCGTCGGGCTTATGTCCGAGGATCCTTGTGGCCTGGTTCTTCGCATCGCTGGTCGCCACCGCATTGTTTACTCGTTCGAGCGCACCGAGATCTTCGACCTCATGTGAGACCAGTCGACCTCCACGGCTTCTAACACTGCATGCAGGCAAACTTTGGCAGGTCACCTTGGGATCCAGCTCGTCATCACAGGCATCTTGCGCAACGACCAAATCCAGATGGCCCGCCCATCCATCATGTCAACGCGGACTCAAGTGCTGCTGCAGTTCCCCGTCGTTCGTGTGAACTTGGCAAAGGATACGGCCACAGGGTGAGTTTGCCTTTCGAGACTCGAGACAACCCGTTCATGTAATGCGTAGGAAAGCCAAGGTCTTTGCCTTCACAGCAGACTCGGTGATCGAATGCGAGGAAACGGGTGAGAACATGCGCGAGTGGCGGTACTCGAGCATCTACTCGATCACGCGCGTCGAGCGCCATCCGACGCGCTTCCAACTGAGCTTCACCACCGGCAAGTCGGTGTGGTACGAGCGTCCAGTGGTTCGAATGGATCTTAACTACAATCGTACTAGGTTCGATGCCGATGCGCGGGAAGAGATCATGACAACACTTTTGGACGCCTGCATGAACTTCAGGGATGAGCAGCTCGCGCACCACAACAATGACATGTGCATCGGAATGCACATCAAGCCGTCCGAGCTCGTCATGGAGCTTTTGCCTCGGTCGGTGGTAGCCGGTGAGATGGAACACGCCTTCTACTTCGGGCCTCAAGGGTGCGATGACTCGTTCTCGCTTCGCTTATCTGCAACGTAGCATGGGCGTGTATTACTTGAGCAAGATCAACGACGCTGACACGCAAAGCTTCGTCGACGCCATCGAAGAGTTCAACGCCAACTGCTACGTGAGCCGTGGCGCGCCGTTGCACTTCGACAGCGACGCCACCTGGATCCCGCGGGTGTGCAAGGAAATGTCCAATGTGGTACGCCCTTGACCTACCCGAAAGAGCGCCTAAGGCGGCTCGCGTAGCTCATGCTCTCGTGCAAAACCCGCGACCACCGCGCTATCATCGCCATCCTGCAGGCTTTTTGCTGGCTGCAGCACTCGCAGCTCGGAGTCCTCGACATCCCAGGAATCAGCCTTCTAGAGACACTACTTGCCGTATTCACGACAGAGAACGAGTCATCCATCTTCTGGACCATCAAGCTCATCCATGCGCTCTCCCAAGACTCCAGTGGTACGCCCGAGGGCCACGCCAAAGAAGTCAGCAACAAGCGGCGAATCTTCGTCAACACTCGTCTCGTGGACCACCTTCTTCATGCCTTTGAGGACGAGCTTAACCCTGGCTACGGCCCGCTGACGCTCCTCGCGGTGTGTATACCTTCTGAACTCACACGTACGATGGTCGTGAATGCTAGGTGTCATCGCTATTTGACTCGGTGTTCTGCACGCACCGCCGCTCGACAGACAACGTGCACTTCCAGGAGCTCATTGCGAAGTTCGGTATCATCTACCCGCGCGTGCTCGGCATTTTGTACTCCCGGCCCGCCATCGGCACCTTTGAGGCCTGCGTCATGATTATGAAGATGGTGGTTGAAAACAGCGATGCACCTATCCGCCAGGGCATCTGCGACGCCGCCCTCAACGGTGCACACTTTCGTGTCTGTTTCATTCGACCTCATCCACCCCTCTAGGCGGCCTTACCCTTCGGCACTTGTATAAGGGCTGGTACTCGTCGACACACGAACAGCGCTTTGTGAACCAGTTTGTGGCGTCTGTGTTCATGACGGCGCATCGGCCGTCGTTCCAGTTGCTCCACCGAATGCTGCCTTCCGGTTTCTTGCGCATGCTGTCGTACCCACCCACAAAGAAGCTCGTACGTTAGCCGGTCGCCCTCCCCATGTAGCTCATCGAGCGGTAGATGCTCGAGGAGTACGGCGATGGAATGCTCGAGCGGAAAAGCGACGCCCCGCCCGACGATCCGCTCGAGACGCAGACGTCCTTCTTCTCGCGCTCGTCCTTTCACCAAGACCTGCCCGTCGACGACAACGACGAAGAGGCCGAGACGACGGACGCCGTCGACAAGTTCAGTGGGCGGCTTAATGCGCGCGTCAAGCGCTTTCCCAACGCCGTCGAGCTTGAGGTTGCCATGCGCCACTACAAAGGCCCACAAAACTACCCATGTGAGACGTCTCGAGACCTGCATCTGCTCTCGCATTTGATGCTGCACGGATTTGCGCTGCCGGACGCTATCTGGAACGCAACAACTCGCCGTGAGCTCAAGTATGCCCTCGAAGAGGCCATTTTGGAGCACGAAGAAGAGGTTGCGCATCCTCTGCGGCATTTTGCCAGCATGCCATTTGCATGGAACCATGCGTCCTTCAAGGTAGCTCTAGCAAGTCGATGCCTTCACAATCGGAATCTGTAGGTCGATTATGCGAGCCTGGCCAAAGAGATCAAGGTCGGGCCGTACTTTCTGCGAATTCTTATTGACAACGTCCACGACGGTATCGTGCTCAGCGACGCGCAGACAACGCAGCACAATCGGAACCGAGCCCAGAGTTTTGTGGACATTGATTTGGACCTCGTTCAGCGCGGCAACTACACCAAGGTCGTCGCCCACGCAATCAACGACATCTCGGCGGCCCCCAAAGCCTTCTTCGACAAGTGTTTCCAGCGCTGGCTACAGGAGCTTCCTTTCTGCCCAGCGACGCCATACGCAGCAGCCGCTTCGGGTGTTGACTCGGGCGGGCTCGTCCCCACGACCCAGCAGGACCGCGCAGAGATCTGGTCCCTGCAGCTCATGGTCGCTACATACCGCGCCTTCCCCAACCTCGGGTCCATCGAGGTACGCATGCACCCCGTGTCGATAGCTCATCGTACCGCATTAGATGGAAAAGATTCAGTATGTCGTCCGCATGCTGCGTGGCGAAACCCGCGCCCACATCATCGAGTACCTTCTCGCGTGGCTTAGCACCGTGGCACTCAACAAGGAGACGTGCCAGTACATCCTTACGAAGGAGAATATGGACCTCTTCCTCGACATGGCGACGCTCATTCACGAAAACACACCTGTGGCCACGACAGACGTGCGCACGATGAAGAAGTCGGCACGGTCGTCGCAGTGGATCACCAACCAGCCAAAGTCGATCGACGAAGCTCCCAAGTCGGGCTTCTCGTACTTCAACTTTTTCAAGCAGTCCATCCGCGGTGGCGAGGAGGTGCTCGACGAGGGTGAGACCAACATCGACATGGTGGAAGAGACATTTACAGGCGAAGTGTTTTGGTACGTGGCTGGTGGCTGCGATACCCGGGCCATAACACCAAAACATAGGTTTGTCATGAAGGATAACGATATGTCGAGCGTGTCGGGGCCGCACCCGGAGTCGATTCTGCAGGCCATTTGCTCTACCAAAACGTCCAACTGGTCCCGCATTCTGCTGTCAATGTACAACGACCGCGCGCCCGAAGAACGGGAGTGGCGTCCACTTCTCCGTGTGCCCCGCGTCCGTTGGCGCCTCTTTGTGCAAGCGCCCTTCCATGTGAACGTTTGCATCTACACTACAACCCTGGTACATTCGCCTCTTCAGGCGCTGCCAGCTGAACTTCATTCAGGTGCGTTCCCTCGTCGAGTGCGAAATGGACCGCACGTCCAACGGCCTTCAATTCTTCCCCGTGCCAGCGGTGCGCTAGCTTACCGTCAACTTCCTTCTTTACACTTGCTTAGGGCAAACGGTTCCTTGGCGATCCTATCTCGCTATCGAACGTCGTCCAGCTGCTCTTGTGCAACGAAAGCGCTATCGTTGAGAGCGCCATCGCCATTCTGCACCGCCTTGTTGCTATGAACGACGCCACGGTATCACCCGCCTCCAGTACTCACGAGGCTCATGAATGCACAGGCGTCCAACTTGTACCAGTGCGGCGCCATCTGGTTCATGTTTGCTAGTGCGAGCGCTGTTTCGTTCAACGAACACGCCCACGTGCTCGCGCAGACGCACCGGCGTCAAAAGGACGTTGCGGGCCGCCAGAGCATTCTCGAGGGTCTGCTCCCCGAGGCGCTCATCCGCATCTTGGAGCTGGAAGGCCCGCAGGTGTTTGCCGATGTGTTCACTCGTCGAAAGAGCGATCACCGCGTCATCTGGGTGCACGAAATGCGTGACCACCTCCAGCTCATGCTCCACGAACACCTGAGCCCATTCGTGGCGCGCTTGCACCAAGACAGCACGGCGCAGTAGGTGGCGAGGATTGAAGTGGGTGCCGATGTGCGCATTAGGTTCGAGTACTCGCCGATGCCGCCAGTTGTCTACGTCCAGCTTCGCGACGACATCTATGTGTACAACATGTACCTGTCACGGCTCTTCCCGGAAGACGTCATGGATGACGACGTGCACGACCACGTATCCCACGCCCGGCGCGAGCTGCTTGCCTCGGACGCCGACGCTGAGGCAGACGAAGAGGACGAGTTGGCGTTCGATGACGAAGACGTGCAGTACGACGAGGAGGGCAATGAGATCGCTGCAGACGTCGTGGCCGACTCGAAGCGCGTTAACATCGCCGAAGAAGTCACCGACCCGTTGGGCTTTATGCGGGCGCTGCATGTGACGTGGCGCGAGCAAATTGCGATCGCCGACAGTACCAAATAGATGTGCGGGCATGGCGTTGACCCTGACAATAGATCGCATGTCCAAGGCTACAGCGCGGGCGATGCTCAAGATCGATGCTTCCGAGGTGCGGCTCGAAACGGAGGGTGCCTTCTTGCGTGGCCGCTACCGCGCTATCTGCCGAGCCAACGAGAACGTCGACCTGGCCAAGCTGAACGAAGCTTTCGTCGTGCTGTCGACGGTCCCAGAGAGCGACTGCGAGCTCGACAAGCTGCCCCACAAGACGCTGTCGCTGCTGCTGCGAACGCAACTACTCTTTTACGACACGTTTCCGTCCACGTTCCAGTCCATCCCATACGAGTCCTACGGTACGGGTAGTGCACTTGCATCACCGCTTAGCTGTCTTGTAGATTTGCTGCTCAAGCTCCTGGCACGATTCGACCTGCGCGTTGACATTGAGCTGCCACCTGCGTCGCTCGAGTCGGACGGGCCCATCATGGAGCTTCTCTCGCTCACTATGGAACTTCTCGTGGCCACGATGATTTCGTCGCCATGGAACGTCGAGCAAATGCTGCGGTGCGGGATGCGACCCGTGGCGGAGAGGTCTCATAAACATCATTAGGGCTAATGGTCTGCCCACGATCATCGAAATCGCCGACCTCTGTCGCAAGTACCAGGACGGATGGGTCTCCGAGGCTGACTCCAACTTCGACTACATTGGGGGGCTCGCCTTCCGTGGTCTGTTGGCCATTGCCAACACCGAAGTCGGCCGCGAGGAGCTCGCGTACGAAGACACGGTCGAACACAAAAAGCCGTCGATCCGGCCGGTCGTGCAGATCGTGTGCGACCTCATCAGCATCGACCTGCTTCACCCAAACATGACGATCCTTGGCCTCGACATCCTGTCCTTCATGGCTCGCCACGAGATGTCGCAAACCACGATCCTTGAGTCGTCGTCGGTCCTCTGGCAAGGCCTGCAGCTCGTCATGGTGTACGGCGCTCAGCCCGCCAAGCAGCAGGTTGTTCGTGCCGCTCTCCGCTGTGTGCGGTCGCTCGCGGGCTACGACCCCGAGTGCAAGGCGCGGCCAAACGTGCAAGCTGCGCTCACGACGCTATTGCCAATCTGGAACAAAACGGCGCTCACGCAGGGCGACCCCGAGAGTCTTCTCAGCCTCCTTTTCGGCGAGACCTTTGAGCCGCAGTGCATTTGGAACGAAGCCATGCGCGGCGAAGTTGCCCAGTACCTTGAGACCGTGCTCGAATTCCCGGCGCACGCCTACGACGCGATTCAATCCGCGACCGAGTTCGAGTTTGATACGCTGGCGGGTGAACCAGTGGTCGGCGGTGTCTACCTACGCGTCTACGAAAGCGCACCCGACAAAACGCTGCCAACGGGCGTCGCGGTCGAATTTTGCGAGTCGCTGCTCGTTTTCCTCCACGAACACGCTAGCCCTCAAGACCCCGAGTACGCCGTCACGCTGCTGGCCCTCGAGTGCTGCCACGAACTGGTGTTGCACCACCCGTCGCAAGTGCAGAAGTGCGTACTCGAGTCGTTCTCCGAGCCACCACTCATCCACGCCATCGGCCTGTACCTCACTCAAGACCCGATGGCCGCGGGCGGCCCACTCTCGGAAGGCAACATCGGCATTGACGTCGATGCCGTCCAGCGTCGCGACGCCGCCATGGCGTGCATGGAAGCGCTGGCGGAGCACTGCACGCCACAAGTGCTTTCGGCACTTGAGCCCTTTTGCGAGCCCATGCTCAACCTCGCGGAACAGTACGCCGGCGAAGACACAGCCGAGTTCAGTCTTGGATGCCTCGAGGCGCTGTGCTTGGCCAGCGCCGACATCTGCCATGGGCTCCTCGAAGGCCACGTCTGGTTGCAGCTACTGTCGATGACGCTGCAAGCGCGCCACTTCTACACCGAGGACGCTCACCAGCGTGCGGAGCTGCTGCGCCCGCATGCAGCTCGAGTGTGGTACGCTCTTCTCACGTTCAACGAAGAAGTCGCGATGCAGGCAACGGAGAACTTGCGCTACTTCCTGCCATACGCCCTTGTCATCACGCTTTCGACGGACCCCGACGGCTTTGAGGAAGCTTTCGAACACGACGCCCACGACGCCGAGCTTATTTGGAACGAGGACATGCGCAAGGCCCTCCGGGGCCACATGGATGAGGTGCTCACGCGGGTCGAAGGCACGACGGACGACGATTACCTCCAACTACCCGACGATGCCATGGACTACACCCCCTGGGACAACGGCACTATCGTCGGCGACCTCTACCTCGACCTATTCCTGCAAAACCCCGAGGCTACCCGGCTGCGGTACCCCGAGCACATTGCGACGCAGTTGTACAGCGTGTGGCGATCGCAGCTGGCCGAGATCATCCCGCTAGCAGCGCAGTCCATGATGTCGCCACCGTACACTCTGCCGGACCTTGTGGAGCGCGGCGTTGACACCGCCGGGCTCTTCAACAAGCTTACAAACGCGCTTGTGCTCGTGCTTCGGGTTTGACCAACTGACTACCCGTGTAGCGACTAACGGCGGTGTAGGAGTACGCTGAGGCCAAGACGCTGCTTGAGACTGAGGACAACATCTGCCAAAACCTGTTCGACGAGCTCGTGCAGTGTCAGACAGAGCGTGCCATCGGTTTCCCGCAGACATGCGTCCTGCGGCTTATGGCAGTCTTTGCCAACTCGCCAGTGTTCGAGGCGCCTGAATGCCTTCGCGCGCTCTTCGCGCCCATCCAACGCAAGCACCAGGACCCGACGCTCGTTCTCGAGATCTTGCGACAGATTGTCGAGGTACGCCGCTCCGTGGCTTCGTTGGTCCTAGTCGATCATAGAACCACTACAAGAAGCCCAAGCGGCAGCGCCGGTTCTCGTTGTATCAGAGCGCGGTCGAGCTGGACGTCTTCCCAATCCTGCTCGCTTTCAATGACGGCAGCGCCGACATGACAATGGTCCGGAGGCCGATGGACTGCATAACACACGCCAACGCCATTATGCGCTGCATCAGCGTAGAGTCGGAGGAGATGCAGCAGCGCATGAACACGCCGCATGTGACTCACGCGCCCACACACGCCGTCGTCGACGCGCCGGCCAACTTGCCCATGGTATCGCCGCTTCGCCGGCCCAAGGCATTCTCAATGCCGCAAGCGCCGATGGTTCACGTTCCGACACGGTCGTCGCTGCCTCAGCTGCCGACACCGCGCCAATTCCAGCCGCCGCCCAAGGCACAGCAGCAGCAGTCGTCGCCGGCGCCCACCCCCCGGCAAGCGCCGCCTGTGTACCAAGCGCCGCCCGCGTACCAACCTCCGCCGGCGTATCAGCCACCGCCGCAACCCGCCGCGCCAGCCCTCCAGCCGGCCCCACCGGTGTTCCAGCCGCTGGCCAAACCCATCCTCGCTCACCCGTACATGCGCAACCAGCAGTCGATCTACGCTCGCTCCTCGATGCCGGCGGCGGCACCTCGGCGCAAGACTATGTCCGAGATTTCTATTGATACCCACAGCGTGTCGACGGGCGTCGATTCAGGTGGACGGCGCGGCTACGACATCTACGGCAGCGAGCCGTACTCCAACGACACATCGACGTACCAGCCGCCTCTTCCGGCCTTCTCTGTGGCGTCCGACTCGGAGGCCTACGCGGACCCGCCAGCGGAGAGCGAATTCGAGTACGAGATCGACGACCAAAGCGAAGTCCAAAGCAACGGAGGGAAACGCGATTACCACGAAGAGGAGTACGACATTTAACTCCCTCAACAATGGATGTTTTTACATGTATGATGTCGCCGTACTATTTGCGATGGATTTGCAACAGCTGCACGTCCGTCATGCGCGAGTCGTGTGCCCACACGGCATGCAGTGGTACGGTCGTTGTCGTGAACGCCTTGCCGAGCAGGTCGAAAAAGTCCTTTTCCTGCGGGTGGCGCGAGCGGTGGGCCATGAGCATTGTCGTTGCCGGCGTCGAGACGTCCAAGAGCGACTGCACCAGCGGTGCGTATCCCGTGGGGTCGTACACAACGTCTGACATGACGACAACGTCGAACGGCGCATCTAAATGGTCCACGGCGGAGCCCCAGGCGAGCGCGCGGGCATGAGCCACGCTGTCGAGGTCGTTGAGTGCGATGTTGTACTTTAGCATTGCTACGACGTCCTCCATGTCGGTGAGGGTCACGGACGCAGCCCCTAGAAGTGCGCAAACCATGCCGACAAGCCCAAGGCCGCTGCCGACCTCGAGAACCCGCTTGCCCGCGAGCAAAGTTGGGTACCGCGCCAGATATGTGGTGAGAATGAGAGCCGAATCCCAGAGTTTGCCGGCGATGCCTACGAGCAATTTGAGCTTCGTCAACGATCGAGGCAGAAGTGCGCACCAAGGTGGCCAGGTGACTCGGCGAGGGTGATGTACTTGTCAATCTCGTCAACATACACGCTGCGGCAGCACTGAATGCCTAGCGGGTCGACGGAGGTCGGTGCCGGAGGCGTCCAGCGCGCCGACGCCGGCGCCAGCAACTGCATTGGCAGCGTGACGACGGCAAGGGCATCGTCGAGGCCGTGGCCTTTGGCCAGCGATACCCTCAGCGCGACAGTTGGCTGAGTCGCCAGAGCCGCTGTGAAGCGCAGCCGGAAGTGACACTTGCCGTTGAGACCGAGGAGCACATGCGTCGGGTCCACTTCGACGGCAACGCCATCGATGGGACGATGTAGCTGGCAGAGAAGCGGGACTGGAGCAGTCACGAGGCCGCGCTGGAAAAGCCCGAACTCGTTCGCGAGGAAAACAGTCACCTCGAGCCAGTGGTTCAACGGCAGCGCATCGGGAAACGCGATGGCAAAGTTGAGTCGTAGCGACTGCTTGGCATGCACCAGCTTGCCGACGTCGTACGCTTGTGCCTTGGCGGCCACTTGGTCCACCTTAAGCGACTTTCGAATTCGGTTCTTGGCACTGACGGCGAAGCTCATGGTGTCTGGGGCTGCTGGCGACTTCGCCAGCAGCCCAAGGAGCGCGTGGGCGGCTTCAAGCGCAGCCTCGAAGTTCTCGAGGTTCTCGAGTGCGAGAATCTTGCGCATATGCGCCTTGACGTTGCTGGGGTCTGCAGCTAATGCTGCTGTCGCATCTTTCAGCGCTGGACCAAAGTCGCGCTCCTGGAGAAAAGTCTGTGCTCGGTTTGCAAGCACGCGCGCAGTGGTCTCGCCTGCTGTAGGCAATTCCTCAAGAAGTTCCAGTGCCGCTGAGTATTCTGCGCGTGCACCAACGTAGTCGCCTGCCTTGTACTTAGCATTGCCCGCGCTCGCTCGTGCATCAACCTCGTCCATTGTTGCGATCCTCCTGCCGAATGTCCGGATACCGGCGCTATTCAATGAGTTTAAACAAAATGGCTATTATTTTTACTCAGGTATTATACGTTAAAGAGGTCATTTTGCCCGGCAGTGCGTATCTTGGAGCATGGCCGACGGGTACTTCGTCGACGCCAAGTACCCGGACGTAGCGGCTGCTCTCAAGGCGTTGGGATGGCACGCTGTGCGCCACTGGACCTTCCCGACCTGTCGCCTACGCTACGTCAACTACGCTAAGGTGCAGTGGGCCAACGTCAAGCCCAATGTCATCATCAACCACCTCCACCACGCAGTGCTTCTAAGCCAGAAGCACGAGCTCCTGGCCCATCTCCAGCGGCGCCCTAGCATTCACGCCATCTTTCCCCGTAGTGTCACGTCACCAGATGCCTGGATTCCTCTCTTCCTTTACGCGCAGGCACTGCTGGTGCTAAAGAACCCCGCTGCCTTCGCCAACCACGTGACCACGGCCCTCACAATCGGCGCCGAGATCCAACGGCAAAATCCACGCCCATCTTATGCCCGCATCCATGGTCTACAAATGGTACGCTCAGCGATTTGTATGAGTGCTAACACGGTTAGATGGACGTTAAGTTTCTCTCGGACAACGAAGCGGCCCTGCGGCCATTTTTCGTAATGCTGCCTCGGACTCCTACGTACGAAGCCGTAGACGCCGATATCCAAACTGCAATCGACGGTATCTTAAGCCACTTGGAAGCTTGCGACCGGCAATTTCATTTCGTGTCAACGCGGAATCTGTGGATCGCAAAGCCGTCGGGTCTATCCCAGGGTCGCGGTAAGTCCTGTTAGTCCCTCACGTAGCCGATTACCTTGCTAGGCATCGAGCTCGTCACATCGCTTGCCGAGATCCACTCTGTGTGGGCAGCCACAGGCACCCCCATGGTGGTCCAGCAATACATCGAGCGACCGTTGCTCATCATGGGGCGTAAATTTGACATCCGCCAGTGGGTTCTTGTCACCGACGTGGCCCCTGTCGTCATCTACTGGTACAAGTCGTGCTACCTTCGCTTCTCCGCCACAGACTATTGCGTCGCCCACGACGAGGCTCTTCGCGACAAGTAGACCCATGTATCGTCTCCAAAATCACTTGAAGACTAGGACGATGCACCTCTGCAACAATTCGGTTCAGAAGCATGTATCGGCTCCAGCACACCATGACATCCCCGAGCACATGTGGCCGCTCCAAAGATTCCAGCAACACCTCCAGTAAGCTCTCCGTGGGTTGGACGTGAGCTAAGCCGTGGAAACAGGGAGATTGGGCGCGAGGAAGTCTGGGTAGAAAGACTGTGCCCCGCGATGCAGTACGCTTGCGTGGAGGCCATTGAGTCTGTCGCGTCAAAGCTCCGGCGCGTTGGCGTAGGCCGCCGTGAGCGGACCCAAGAATTGAGCTATGGAGTAGAAAGGCTTCGAGTGGCTTGGACTCGACTACATCATCGATGAGGCTTTTAACGTCTGGCTCCTCGAGGTTAATGTCAGTCCTGACGTCAGCCACAGCACACACACGACGGCTGCACTGGTGCCTGAAGCAACGAAAGACATGCTCGCCCGTGCGACAACGTGTACAAAGTGGCAAGTTTCTTAACCATTTCGTAGTGATTCTACACAACGACGAAACGCGTGGGTGGCAACGGTTAGACCTCGACGCCGTTGCAGCCCACGGTTCACAGCATTGCGCAGCCTAACACACCTTCGACGAATGTAGCCGCTCGCCCATTAGTTGCGTTCACTATTAGCGTTAGTGCTGTTGCTTAAAGGGGAGACAGAACTTGTGCATCACTCGATACATGAGCATCTTTGACCAAAAATGGCCGACTGCGTTTACAGATTGTCATTGTAAATCTTTGCACAGATCGATAAAATCTCTTAATTGAGTACACTTACGCACTTAAGAGGGTATATATCCTAGTGCGTTACAAACGCCATACGACGAGGACGGTGCGTCCTTGATGACGCTAGTCGCAGGGCAATAAATGCTCGACTGCCCACGTAGGCGACTCTTCTAGCTCTGCAATGGCACAGACTTCATAGCACCGATCATCGTTACGCAGAACTACATGACTTTGCCTATGAAGTGCAAAGTGGACAACTGGTCTGCACTTGGTGTTTGTATGGCTCCTATTAAGTGCGGCGCCTCCATGCCACTCCCACTGTGGATTTTTTTTGTTTTTCGGAACTAAATGAAGTGGCTTATTTTGGGGTTTCTTATTGCACGGGACGATGAGGTCGAAAGCGGACGTCATCGACCTCGTTGACGTGGCCATCGTCAAGTACACGGCGCTACGAACCCGCGTCGTGGCGGCACCGAAGCTCTATGGGCTCCTTTTTCTCATAGTCGTTTCGGCGGTATTGTACCAGCGCGACGTCAGCGCGACGTAGTACGATTTTGAAATCCACACAAGCCTCTTATGAATGGACTTAGTTACCTCACGCTCGAGCGGTACCCCGTCCGCAGCGCCTCATGCGAGTACCTAAGCCCAGCTTTTGAGGCACAAATCGATGCTCTTGCTGCGCAACCGCGGCCACTCGTCCTCTCCAGGGAGCACACTGGGGTCTTTCGGTAGGTTCGGGCAATCGTGTTGACGAGGCTCACGTGGTGCCCAGTGGCGCAGACGAGCCACAGACTCGCGCCTCGTCTTGGAAGGATTGCCTTCCCATGCACACCCAAGAGTGCGGCGTGAGGGCTGGTGCGGCTAACTCGATCTTTACCCACCCGACAAACGAACGCAAGTGCCGAGCGGCAGTACTTCACCACATGCTTTCCACGTCCACTTTGGTACTAAGGCATCCCGCGGTGAGAGTATTTATCGGGTAATACTCAGGTGCTCGAGCGACTCGGATACCTCGCTGTACCAGTTGGAACGGCGCTGCACCACATCTGGGAGTATGGTGCGCTGCCTCCAAACACGCACTCCATTCACGTACGTGATTCTGCAAGAACCACTCTGAGCCGTCGGGCGCTAGATGGCAACGGACGCCATAGAGGACCTGAGCGAGTACCTGTGGGCTGAAGGGTTTGCGCACTTCAAGGACCCCCACCTCGGGCCAGTGACGTGCATTGCACCCCATCACGTGCTGGCCGCCGTCTTGTACTCTCCCGAGCTGCCCCTGGTAATGGGTCCCGACACAGGCGTCCCGTACTTGCACTGGTCGACGCTTACACCGGCCAAGTCAGCTCTTGGGCTAGCGGACGAGGCGTCGTATCTGCTTGCAGGCGTTCCCGAAGCATTCGACCGGCAAAAGCTCTTTCCCTTGTCATGCTTGCCGCTCTACGATGCAGCTGTCCAGACGCCGCACTTCCCCGCCGCCTTCTTTGACGTACCGGCCAGTGCTCCGGGGTCTCAGGCCCCTGCCTACGCCTACAGTTACCCGAGCACGTCGTGCGAAGCTCACTGCACTGAGGATGGCGCTCTCGTGAAAAAAACTGTGACGCCGAACGTTCCGCGCTGCAAAATCTACGATGACAAGTCGTTTAACGCCAAGGTGAAGGAGTACGCTGCACGCAAGGTTCCCTTGGAGCTCTCGTACTGGCACCAAGAAGTCCTTGCGCCCTTCACCAACAACGTGACGCGCCTTCGAGCAGGCAAAGATTGGACGTACTGCCTACCGATTGTTCCGCAACAATGTGGCGAGAAAACAGGCAGCAAGGCGTCGATCTTCGAAACCCCGGTGGGCAGGCCTTGTCGGTCGGCCGTGCTGCATTTGCTCATGGAAGAAATGCTCGATGCGCTTGACGCTGAGGACCAAGTCGCGTTCGTCTACTTTGGTTCTCTTTTGGGTAAATTGTGATTGCCAAACTTTGGTAATGAAGCGGGGATGTGTAGGCTCGTGGCGCGACCACGCTGTGATTCCCCACACACCCGACACGGATATCATTGTGCCCTCGGAGACGGACTGGGACCACCTCCAAGACGTGCTCTGGAAACGCGGTATCTATGTCTTCGAACGAGGTATCCATGCTGCGTGTATTGCCTCGCACCACCCGCTCGCGCCGCTGCTCTACGCACCGTCATCGTCGCTGACCGACTCGACGGACCACGGCACACCGTACCTAGACCTGTATATGTGGTCCCTCGTGGACGACGGCAAAAATGTGCACGTACAGACGGCGCGTGATGACCTCCCCGTGGAGATGATGTTTCCGCTCACGTGCGACGCCCGTGTGTTTAAGAGTCGCGTGCCCGGGATCCAGTACCCTGAAGGCATGTTCATTTCGGAGTACGGCATGTCGTACGTCAAGGACACCAAGTTGCTCTTTAACAAGTGCGAGTCGTACTGCGAGAAAATTGTGCATTACTAAATAGACAACTAGATGGTGTCTGATTTTCGGAATCGATATCGATACTTGAACGGCTTTGACAGTGCCTGCAGCTTACGGAAGGATGGTACAGCCACTCCGTCTTGGTAGGAGGTGCGTTGGACGAGGTGTTGGCTGGGGCTGATTTCAGGTCCAGCCGCCCGAAGACCTGAAGCACATTGGCGAAGACAATATTGAACAACGTTCAAGTTTCCTTACTAAATTGAGCTCTCGACAGGAAGCCCCAACGTTCAAGTCGTTAACAACCTCCTCAGTTGATGCCAGTACATACACGTAACTCGGAATGAAGCCATTTGGCATCAGACCGGTCAAGTTTCCTCGAGTCAATGTTATACAAGATAGTAGTAGTAGATGTGACTTCTAGCTGTAGTAAACGAGTGGGTCGCGAGATGCGAGGGACTGAAAGCGCACTGCGGTTGCTTTGACACTGAGTGATCCATTCCCCGTCACCTCAAGGGGGCCTCTAACCTGCAGAACGTCTCCTACAAAGAGTCCATTGGAGACATCCGGTGGGTGCGCCACCACATACCAAGGCGGAGGTGCTGGAGCAGCGCGTGAGGCAGTCGCAGCGCTTCCGTCGGCTGTAGCAGCGAGTCTTGGCGCAGGAGCACGAGCAAGACGTGACCCGACACATCGCTCAGGTCCACAAGCGTGAGCTTGGCGTGCAGAGTGTGAATCCGCGAGACGACTCCAGCGGTCTGCACCCACTGGTCGGGGCGGTCGCCGGCTGCCAGCACCTCGGCAATGCTGGTACCCTCGCTGTGTTGGTCAGGGGTCCCGTAGGCGTCATCCAGCGCCATTGTGAGCGTGGAAAGGCCCACCGTTGGTGCATCTGGCGGTATCGTCGCCGCCTGCGTTTGGCAGTGGTACAAGAAGGTCGTGTACGTTGAGAGTGTGGACGCCAATGGAGTCGCGGACGTCGTCCAACTGAGCGACGGTCTATGACGTCACTCCAGTGTGCTGCTTACAAGAAAGCTACAGACCTGTTGAAATACTTGGAGTTCCGGAGGACGCGTCGACCCGAGAGACACAAAACGTGTCCCCCTTCGGCCGGCAGCCACGTCTGGTACAAGCGACAGAGCTCCGCCACGAGGAGGCTAGCCTTGGTCTTTTCCACGCGACTTAGCACGGTGTGCAGGTAGCCCACGTCGATAATGGCGTCGGTCGTCAATGGTGGGGCGTCATCAACGAGCTCAGGGAGCTGCTTCACGGTTGCGAAGCCGGCCGCTAGAAGCCCCGCGCAGAGCTCGTCTTGGTTGCCGAGAACCACGAATGTTGACGACACGGGCAAGAGCCTGCAGGAGCACTGTGAGCTCGCCATCACAACGGCTCATGAAGACCTTTGGCAGGTTGCGACAACGGTAGCAACAATGTCTGATGGAACCACAGGGGCTTGAGCGAGTGCCTGGCGCAGAAACGCTTGCGCCGACGGCACCTGGTGCTTGGGAGCCGAGTACACCTTGGCGACACAGCTCCCGCTGAGGTTGATGATAGTTTGCGGCTCTGGATGGCACGGAAGCCACAGGCGGATCTAGATACGCCAGGTTCGATGCAAGTTCGCGATTTGCACTACCTCACGATGCAGGGATAAGATGCTCATATCGTCGTATACGACGTCCGGAGGTCTGTTCAAGGTAAGGTCTTGAGAAATACGAAAGCCCTCACCTCTCGCAGAACAGTTCTTGACGGCCGTACCAATTACAACTAGCCAACATTGCATGACTGTCGCTGGGTACAAATACCATGGGAGCGAGAGGACAGCAACGACCGAGTTGGCTTGAATCGCGGACATGGCCTGCTCAATCGTCACGTGGGCATGAACGAGAACGACGATGGCTTTGTTGAGGCGAATGCGAATCTAGACGTAGCCAATGGATGATTTACAGATACCATAAAGATCTTGTACGTCTTCGATCTTGGCGCAGATTGGCACAACTTTGTCCAGGTTGGCCCAAGGCACCGGCACATCCTAAAGACACCGTAATCCCCCGAGAAACTTGACTAAGCGCTACGGGTGTGCCAACGCGCATGATGGGGTCAACGCTGTAGCACGTCCAGCCTTTGGTTCTGTTGGCAAACATTGCCGCCGTTCGCGCTATCGGGACGAATGAGGGGGCCAGCGATGGGCAATGGCCTCGAACGCGTCATGCCGTCGCCGACGACCACAATGCCGTTGCGTAAATTGCTCGGTGTGTCGTTATCATCGAGCACGTGCAAGCCAAGCTTTCGAATGGCGTTAAAGACACCCATGGTCTACGCATCAAGCCATGAGGCTTCAACATAAAGTTCGGGCGGACCTCGGTCACTTCTTTGGCGTCGGGGAAAAGGCCGTACTCGAGCAATTGTGGAGCGCACTTGAGGTCGCCGACGAACTCGTTAAGGTACCGCAGCGAAAGTCGGTCATCGCGCACGGTCGTGCCCTCAGGCACTACCCAGTTGGACTTGGAGAAGCCGCCATTGTCGTCCGTGGAGTCCATCGAGAGGTCGCTGCAGAGTTGATGGGCAACAGTGATGCCACTCTTATTGGTCATAAAATTGGCTAATTGCACCCAACGGTACTTTGCAAACAGACATACGAGTATTTCTCGCGACGGCCCATCAATGCCTTCTTTCCTCTCAAAATACCGAACTCGCGGGTGTAGGACATAGCAATGGTGAATGGCAAAACGTACAACGAGCTGTGGCACAGTGAGGTTGCGGTGTTCATTAAGTTGGGTGAATTTAGTCTATCGTCGGGTGCTGAATTTGATGCCGGATTGGCTAATTTCACGCTGATGGCACAGATGCACTCGTGGACAAATAGTCGAAAAGCGTGAGATCGACAGTCGCGCCAACGACATCGGGATATGCGCTGCAGTGCTCGACTCGACTGTGCTGGTCATGGACGAGTGCATCTGCGGCTCAGAATTGGTGCGACGTGTAAATCCTCGCGGTTCCCAGCGACAGATTAATTTTCAGTAAATATATTGAAATAGTGTATCAATATGAATAGTGTTGATGTAATATGGATATTGTGATCATTTACGCCGACAGCGATTGGTCAATTAGATGGAAATAGGTTGTGATTGGACTAAAAGGAATATTGGCTCCAAGTATACTCGATATTGGACGATGGAGCCGAAAGCAGCGAGTCCTACTGAGGACGCCACCGTGGCGGCGCCTGCACTTATGGATACGATTCGACGTGTCAAGAAGCCACGCTATGCGTGGTCCGATGAAGTTGGTGAGGACAATGAGGTCGGCCGCCTCTGCCCCGATGGTACCTTTGTTGAATGCAAGTTTTGCCTCGGCAAGACTGGCACACCTCAGCGGATTCTTTGCCAAGGGCCATTTAACGCAACGACGTGGAAAACGCATAAAAAGTCAAAGAACCACATGCGCACGGCTGGAACAGTACCACCAGCTATACCTGCGCGGGTGGCAATGACCAACGGGCCTTCCACGACAGCTGCCAACCTCTTGGCGACGGCGCCCCTCGTGCCACGACCGCTCGTGACCCAGCCCTCCACCGACTGTCCTGGCATCTTTTATGGCCAGCCTGCATACCTTCGGCTCATGGCCATATACGGCGAGTTCGAAGATCTCAACATCACCATCGCGTTGCAGGGCCAGGATAAGGCTACAGCTCACGTGGCTGGGTGTCTCCACCGTTCCGTCCGTCGCGAAATGGTCACTCAGTCGAAGAGATACAAGCACGCGTGTGAGACGTGCTATCTCGCGACGCAAGACAAGACGGCGCCATACAACGCGGTTCAGAAGTTCACCTATCGGACACAGCGCATGGCCAAGGTGGTCGAGATCCTCGAGGCTCTCCAAAGCCCGCTCAACAGTGTACTCGCGCGCAAGACCCTGACAAATGCATTGTGCCTTAACAAAAACGTCACACCAGCCTACAAGGAGCTCATCCAGAAGTGCAAAGTCCGCCTCGATCTCATGAACTGGGCGGCCAAATGGAGCGACGCTCTCGCCACCCAAAACATGAATCTACCGCCCATCTTTGGCCAAAGCGGCTCGGCCATGTAAGCCCAATATCTAATCTTGTTTACGACTGTCACCCATGAACCTGTCTTGCTTGACAACTTCAAGTGCCAGTTTAGCACCAGCTAAACAGACGCCACTTAACGCTATCTCACCCGAAGCACCGACGTCTCCGTTGTGTGCTTTGGATAGCATATCTTGCGTGCTGCCAGACTCTCCATTAAGTTCGCTTGGACCAGAATATGCGGGGCTTTGCTTGATGAGTTCATGGAGACAATTTCAGCGTCGCTGGCGGAGCTAAGGAAGATCACTTTGTCATTCTCGAGCTGCAGCAATCCATGAGCATTCCGGACGTTGAGCCCATGCGCCAGGCCGTGGACCTGGACCGCCTACGCGCCTTCCTTGAAAGCCATTTCGGCACTCGCGGTGTGCCGCTGACTGTCCAGCAATTCAAGCACGGGCAGAGCAACCCGACGTACTTGGTGATCTTCGGCCCACACGAGCTTGTTCTGCGGAAGAAGCCTGCGGGAAAGATCCTTCGGTCGGCACACGCCATTGACCGTGAGTATCGTGTTATGCAGGTACGAGCGTCGGCTTGACGACAACCACAACGTGTGCTCACGACGGCGCAGGCGCTGCAAGGAACCGCCGTGCCTGTGCCTCGAATGATCGCATTCTGCAACGACGTGTCCGTACTCGGCACTGAGTTTTACCTCATGGAGTACGTGCGTGGTCGCATTTTCAAGGACCCGTCGCTCCCGGGCATTTCGGGTATGGAGCGCTATGCGATCTTCAGCGCTATCAACGATGCGCTCGTGACCTTGCATGCTCTCGATCCAGTTGATCTGGGGTACGCTCATTGTTTCATGGAATAATCGCCAAGTTATCGGTTTGTCCTTTAGCCTTGGCGACTACGGCAGACCAACCAAATACGCCAACCGTGTCCTGGCAACGTGGTCTCGCCAGTTCTCTGCGCAGCAAGCAATCCTAAAGGGCTTCAACACTGTGCTGCCGGAGGACGCTGCATTCGCCGAGCTTCGCAGCTGGCTTGAGGCGCATGTGGACTCGGTGCCGGACCGCACCTCCATTGTGCACGGCGACTTTCGCATTGACAACTGCATTTTCCATCCGACGGAGCCCCGTATCATTGCCATTCTCGACTGGGAACTCAGCACCGTGGGCCACCCACTGGCCGATGTGGCCACATTCTGTAGCATGTACCAAAGCCCCGCCAACTTCCCGGTACGACGCCGGACGCATTAGTGTACCTTATTTAGACGTAGCTGCTCCCTGGGCTAGCTGGTAAGCGTCTTGACCGCCTTGGCATTCCCAGCGCGACGACGTTTCTTGGCAACTACGTCGAGCGGTCGGCGCAGTACCCCCCAACTGCGACGACGTGGAAAGTGTTTATCGCACTTGTGCTGTTTCGAATGGCGGTGATTGTCCAGGGCGTCTACGCCCGTAGCCTGCAGGTCTATTCGGACTTTTACGCGAACGGAGGGCTTATCAGCGCTTAGGGCAATGCGTCCTCGGGACAAGCCGACCGGACGCGAGATGTGTATGGCATGGTCGTCAACATGGGACTCGAAAATGTTCGCGCCAATTCACTTGTGGCGGCCGACGACGTCGTTGCGCCCGTGCTGGGACTGCCCATGAGCGACACGGCCAAAGCGCTGTATCAAAAGCTTCTGGTTTTTTGCAAGAGCCGTGTATTTCCGTCCGAAGCCGTCTTCATGGCGGAGCAGGCGGCCAACCGGGCTGCAGGCCAAACGTGGACGGCAGTGGCACCGATCATCGAGACGCTCAAGAGCGAGGCCAAGGATCTCGGGCTCTGGAACCTCTTCATGCAGCCACTCACGATCGATGGCAAAGCGTACGGCGCTGCCCTCACCAATGTCGAGTACGGCATGATGTGTGAGGTCATGGGCCGGTACCCTACCCCTGCCCTAGCCCCACCTCCCACAACGCCGTAGATGCGTCATTTTGGCACCCGAGGTGTTCAACTGCAGCGCGCCCGACACGGGCAACATGGAGATACTCGCTCGCTTCGGGACGCCGGCGCAGAAGACGCAGTGGCTTGCGCCGCTACTTGAAGGCACCATCCGGTCGTGCTTTGCGATGACCGAGCGCTTTGTGGCCTCGTCCGATGCCACCAACATCTGCACGCAGGCACGCGTTTGCTTCGAACCTGCACGATCTTGATGCTTCGGTTGTAGATTGAACGCGTCGGCGACGACTACGTTATCAATGGCGACAAATGGTACATTTCGGGGGCGGGAGATCCCCGCTGCAAGCTCATCATCGTCATGGGCAAGATGAAGGATGAGGTTGGCGCCAAGAAGCGCAGTCCGTTCCGCGAGCAGTCAATGGTGCTCGTGCCCATGGATACGCCCGGCGTCGTCCTTGGCCGCCCCATGCACGTTTTCGGCTACGACGACGCGCCTCACGGCCACCTCGAGGTCTCCTTCCGCAATGTACGTGTGCCCATTTCCAACGTGCTTCTCGGTTTGACTCGCTGGTGTTTGCCAATTGCTAAGGTGACGTTGCTTAGGCGACGGCCGTGGCTTTGAGATCGCGCAGGCGAGACTTGGCCCTGGACGCATTCACCACTGCATGCGGGCGATCGGTATGGCGGAGCGCTGCATGGAGCTCATGGTGCGTCCTTTCATGCCCTTGCCTTGTGATGCGCTCACCCTTATGAATGCAGGTGCACCGCGCCAAGACCCGGTTCGCTTTCAAGCAACTCCTTGGAGAAAACGCCCTCGTAGCCTCGAGCATCGCCATGAGTCGCTGGTAAGCTAGCAGCATGGACCCGAAGGTGACAATGCAATGTAGCGAGCTTGACAGTGCGCGACTGCTGACGCTGCACGCGGCGCATGAGATGGACGAAAAGGGCAACAAAGAGGCGCAGCAAGCGATTGCGATGATCAAGATCGTTGCGCCGCAGATGGCCATCGCCGTCTGCGACCGCGCCATTCAAATCCACGGCGCCGCGGGCGTGAGCCAAGACTACGTCCTCGCTTACTACGCCGCGGCTCTGCGTACCTTGCGCCTCGCGGACGGACCTGATGAAGTGCACATGCGCACTGTGGCCAAGACGGAGTTTTACAAGGCAACGAGCCGCCTTTAGCGAGAGGATTCGTACGCCAGTCGGCAAGGTCAATTGATGTACCACGTGCAATTGGTGGTTTGCGATGGGTTGTTGATGTGAAGCAGCAGCACGCGTCGAAGCAGAGGTCCCCAGCTGCGAAGCTAGAATCCTCAAAATGGTGCCAAGTGTCCCTCTTCGGAAAAGGAAGCGGCTGGGAAGAGATATCAGCACGAGGGAGGCACTTTGAGCCCAGTGGGACCCTTCGCTCGTGGCGTCCCATCCATAGCCGCGCACGATGTATCATTCACAGGGAAGGCTGCTGCGTTGGCCGCTCGTGTATGCGGTCCTCGAGGGTGCTTCTATGCGTGTGAACGTGGTACAATCGGCCGACACTGCGAACCGTGCAATCGAGCGTGCCATTTGCAGCGCATCGAATTCGTATTCGTCACAAGCACCAGAAGATGCTGCGGAAGCGTCGAAGCTGTCGCCAGATTGGAGCCACTGCGAGCACACGGGCGCTGATGGCATGAGGCCGCTGTTGTATTGCGCTGTTGCGGCCGAAGAAGTCCCGAAATTGATTTCTTCACATCCCGGATCTGATCAGGCAGTGATCTGGATACTCTTCAACGCGAACAGCGCATTGAAGCATAAGGCCTTCTTTGTCCACAGCTTCCTGAACGACGCTGGGCAAGCGCCGCGCATGCCGTCTCAACCAGCCTCGGAGCTGGTGCTGTCGCTGGCCGCACGGCCTGGAGCACCCGAGCGATGGTCGGTCCTTCGACCTACATTTCACACTTCGAACTTCGATCATTCTGGAGCTTTCCAGCAAATGCATACATTGTTCAAGTGCGTTTTTTCTCTGTTAAGGGCGGTGGATAACGTCGGTGCCAACATGACCAGACCGGCCTCTCCCGTCGCATTCTGCATTGTACCCTTAGCCACCCACTACCAGCAGGTGCTCTCGCGCACTCATACGCAAGCACGGGTGACATCCCTTGCAACGACTGCGATGCATGCTGCCCAGCCGACGCCGTTGTCTTGTTTGCAGGTGTTGGTAACCTTCGAACTTCGCTGGATCCCAACTGCCCAGTGGCCAGATATGTTGAACTTGAAATTTGAATGCCAAATGCGAATTTTCACAAAACTTCGATGGCAGAGCAGTTTGGAATTTGCCATGTACCAGAAGAATACCTCGGCGATGGACCCGTACGGGATCCCCGTCGCTGTTCCCGCGCCCGCAGGCGGTGCGAATGCGCACCTTGGCTCCGTGCAGAGCATGAAGCCGCAAGCGCCAGTCACGACAGGCTACCGTGACTGGCCTTTTGCCATCCTATTCATTGGCAATGTTGTCGCCATGATTGTGCTCCTTGTGACTTGGGGCATTCCGGTGCTCAAGAACACCTCGGGCACGTCGAGTAAGAGCAACAGCAACAGCCTTCTGTCGGACAAAGAGATGCGCACCGTTCTCATCTACTCGGGAGCTATGGCTGTCGTCGCCGCAGTCCTCTCGTTCGTCATGCTCTCGTTCATGGTCCGCTTCGCGTCTGGCATGATCACGTTCTCGCTTTGGTACCCACACTTGCCATCGTCGATCTTTATCTCACAGCCGATAGGTTTGGTGTGGGCCTCAACGTCATTTTCCTCGGCTACGCCCTCGTCAAGCAGCAGTACGCCCTCGCGATCATCGCCGCCATCTTCGCCCTCCTCTCCCTTTGGTGCGCTGCCCTATCGATGTGAGCGGAGCCTTACTTGTCGCTTATAGCTACGCCTATGCTGTCCGCGATCGTATTCCGTTTGCCGCTGCTAACCTGCGTACAGCGGCCGGCGCCATCAAGAAGCATGCCAGCACGTACTGCGTTGCGTTTACGTCCCTTATCATGCAGATCATTTGGGTCGGCATTTGGGCCACTGCTGCCCTTGGCCTTGCCAACCACCTCAGCGAGTCTCAGGACAGCCCTGTGAACGCGGGTGGCCTTGCAAACAACGCCAAGTGCACGTACTCGTATCAGTGTGCGTCCAACAACTGTGTGAAGAACTACTGCGAAGCCCCGAGCCTCAAGTCGACGTCGTATGTTGCCTACTTCTTCATGCTCATTGCTTTCTTTTGGGGCCTCACGGTACGTCCGATCTAATATCCATCTTGCCCACCCTCTCGCTCCAGGTTGTCAAGAACGTCACCCATGCGACGGTGGCTGGTACGGTGGCCACTTGGTGGTACTCGAACAACTCGGATGGCGCCACCGGTGCGTCACTCAAGCGCAGCCTCACCACGTCCTTCGGCTCCATCTGCCTCGGTTCGCTCATTGTTGCGATCCTCCAGGCCCTGCGCCAGGTACTGCTGTCCTGATGAGAGTCGCTTCTGAGGTGTTTCGTTTAGCTGGCTGAAGAGGCCCGCCGCCAAGGCGATGCCGCCGCCTGCATTGCCGAGTGCATCCTCGGTTGCCTCCAGGGCCTCATGGAGTACTTTAACCGCTGGGCGTTCGTATACGTCGGCATCTACGGCTACAAGTTCACGGACGCGGGGAAGGCCGTCATCGGCCTCTTCCGCGACCGCGGCTTTGAGGCGATCATCGCGGACGACTTGATCGGCAACGCACTCGGCTTCTCGTCGCTTGGTGTCGGCATTCTTTGCGCCGGCCTAGGCCTTATCTATACGTACATCGATACCGCGAACACGACCTTTGCCAACGCCCAGAGTACGTCTGCCGCCGCACGGCCCCGCTAACTCCTTATGCTTAGTCATTATCCCGATCATTGGGCTTTTCATCGGTGTCGGCATCTCGGTGATCCCCTTCAGCGTCATCGACAGCGCCGTCGCAACTGTCATTGTGTGCTTCGCCGAGGACCCGGCGGCGCTCCAAATGTCGCATCCTGAGCACTTCACGGAGCTCATGACAGAGTGGCACCGCATGTACCCTGACGTCATGGTCGCCTCGGGCTACTACGTCGTGTACTAAGCGAATGTAATGGGCACCCTTCACATGCATGGTGTCTCAATGCAATGGTAATAAAGTACGTCCTGATACGTGTGTGAAGCTCTCGTCAGCCTGCGAGCGAGCTGTAGTCGTCGCGCGTGGACCTACCGCGCCATCGGCCCAAGGGCCAAGAATTACTTTCGGCCGTTGAACATCTCCAGTCAATGCAATTGAAGATGGTTTCTTTTGAGTGTTGCCACCTGGATGGGGGTATGTGGCGCCGAGATGGTGCACCAATTGAGCTTTGCTTGTAAGCATTAACGTCCATGAAAGTATGATGAAGTGGGCTAGTGATCGCCACAGGCAGTACTGAGGCTCTGCTTGAAAGTGCTCAAAGGTTCAAGGAGGCATTTGATCCCATTGGCATGTTCGTTCAGAGAAGCCTCGCATCATGTGCGAGGGTTAAAAGTGTCATCAATAATCTCGCCTCGGATGGACGAATACTTGAAGCACTCTTGGTGTCGTAGGAAAAGCTCTCTTGGAACCAACAACGTCATACTTCAGGCGCAGCAGTCGCGGCGACAGCACTCGAGAAAGACGCTCTCAGCTCAAAATACACAAAAGGCGTTGGGGTTAGGGGACTCCTTGTAAAATTAGCCAGCCCCCGTGTCAGATCTCAACTATGCAGGTCGTTGTCGTGCCTGTGACGGACGAGGCTGCGGTGGTAAAGCCTTCGGCGGGCACCGTCCCATCGCTCAAGCTCACGGCTCCACCGCCCGAAACGGGCCTCGCCCAATACCGAGACTGGCCATTTGCCGCACTCTTCGTTGGACACGTCGTTGCGATCCTCGTCGTCGCACTCGGCTGGGGAATCCCAGTCCTAGAGGCCGGCTCGCGCTCCAATAGCACCTCGACGACTGTTGATCCCGCAGCCGTGGGCACGGGCATAGGCATTCTCGCCGCCATGTTCGTGCTAGCCATGGTGCTTTCGGGTGCCATGGTTCTTGCTGTGGTGAAATTCCCAGGCTCGATCATAGTCAGTGCTCTCTGGTACAGCTGCTTGTCTACGGCCTGAAGCTCAAGGCGGTAGGTTTAACCTGACGCTCTTCATCCTTATCGCCGGCCTCGGAATCGCCACCGGCCTCGTCATCCTCGCCGTCATAGGAATACTGGCCGCTGCCATCTATGGCTGGTACGACCACTCAAACTTTGTTTTGATGCATACAAGAGCGCAGCTACATGTTCAGCGTTCGCAACCGAATCCCTTTCGCCACCGCCAACCTTGGTGTCGCCGCCGCGGCAGTCCATGAAATTCGTGCGCTGTTTCCAGTTAGCATCACAATTGTGGTTGTTCAAGTGCTTTGGACCGTGCTCTGGTGCGTCATCCCAGATCTGGATTTTGATACCGACGGCGTTCAGGCTTGTGGCGCTCATCGGCCTCCTCGTCCAACTCAGCGTCGACCGTCCTGCCGTGCCCACTATCATAATGTGCTTATCGTTGCATTGGGGCATATCAGTTCGTCATGCATTACCGAGTCTGCCGGCTAAAATTGAATAGGTCATCAAGAACGTAAATCATACGATGATCGCGGGCAGTGTGGCTGGCTGGTGGTACGCTGCCGGTGTTACTAGCACACAGGGCGCTCTCAAACGCTGCCTCACGACGTCCTTCGGGTCCATTTGTCTCGGTTCACTGCTCGTAGCATTGCTCGAAACCCTCAAACTGGTGATACACGTACCTTATCCTTCAACTGACATTAGTAGGTGCTCGATAACACGGCCAAGAATGGTGGTGTCGCTGCCGTCATCGCCCAGTGTCTCGTGGGCTGCATTCTCTCACTCCTTGAGCTCTACAACCGATGGGCTTTCGTGTACGTCGGAGTGTACGGCTTCAACTTTGCCGGTGCAGGCCGGGCCGTGACCCAGCTCTTCAAAACCCGTGGCTTCACCACAATCATCAACGACGATCTCATCTCGTCCGCGCTCTTATTCTCGGCCTTCGTCGTTGGTACAATCGCACTTTTGAAGAGCTCTTCAACCTATCCATAGGCCTTGTCTGTGGTGGACTTGCGACAGCGTTCACTGTCATCCAAACGACGAATGCAGCAACGCTCGGTAGTGTGCAACTCGAAGAGCTTGAGGCTAGTTTTGTTCGGTAGCAATCGTGGGTATCGCTGCCTTTGGCATCGGCGTAGCTGTTGCTGCTGTCGCCTTGGGAGTTGTCGACAGCGCGGTCGCTACGGTTTATGTTTGCTTCGCAGAGGTAGTTTGACCCACTGTTTTTGTGCAAGTCAGCCGCGACATCACCAACGATAGAACCCCGAAGGACTCCGTCAAAGCCACCCCGAGCACCTGAACGCACTCCTCCACGCTTACCACCAGATGTACCCAAGTATCATGGTCACAGCAGGATACCCAGTTCCGACGCTTGTTCAAAGCTCACCAGCTTCAAAAGGAATGCCTTGATCCATGCGCTTTATCCGCTAGAAAGTACCTGCGAGTCTCGTAGGTGTACTGCTACATTTCATCCATGCTCATTATGAGTTTAACCGAAACATTTACCCTGAATCAGAGCGTTAATTGGCGCAGAAGTTGGTTTGGGCAACGTCGAAGACAGCGGGTGAAAAGATGAATCCGAGGAGTCCACCAACGAGAATGCCGACGGGAGCTGGAACCTGGAAGAGGCCAACGAGGATACCGGTGGCAAGACACACAGCGGCTGACGCGTTGTTGTGCACGGCATGCTCCCAGAGGAGAGCAATGGCTGCCACGACAAGACCGATTGCGGCAGAGTTGACGCCAGCCATAAAGACTTGGAGGTGGTGGTTGCGGCGGACAAGCTCCCAGAGTGGGAGCACGGCAAAGAAGAGGCCGACACCGGGACCAAAAAGCCCAGCAGCCGCCAACAATGCTCCAGGGACGCCAAGGGCCACAGCCCCGAGGTACGTCGCAATGTTGAACATTGGCCCAGGGAGGGCTTGAATAAGGGCAAAGCCAACGAAAAACTGGTCTTTCGTGACCCAGCCAGCACTCACAATGTCGTTGAGGAGCATGGGCAGCATCACTTGGCCTCCTCCGAAAATGATGGACCCCATGCGAAAGAAGGCGTAGAAGAGGCCGAGGTAGTGGTGCCCAAGAGCGTGCTACGGAGCTTTAAGAATCCACTCGGCAGTAGCAGCGATTACCGTGGTGTCGAGGTAAGCTAAGAGACCAAATGCAGCGATCCAGCCTGCGATGAGCGCAGCACCAACCCATAACGGAATACCCAGTTCCCTAAACGCCAGCTTTAGCCCTCGCATAGATGACGCGTCGTTAGTACCGCTCGAAGTGGGGACTGCCGCCGTGACCTCGCTTGGGTGCGATGAGAGGCTTAGCGTAGCCTGCTGCAGACGCGGCAACAGTCGTGAGGCCACCCAGTAGCATGAGCAAGGGAAAGATCCACGTGCCTAGCCCTTGAGTTGCAAGGACGACACAGCTGGAGACGCCGGCGATCGCCATCTTGAGCGAGTCGTCGCCACACGCTTTTTGCCAAAGCTTGACGGCCGCAATAATAACCAGCGAGACTGCGGCTGGCGCCAGCCCCGCCATCCAGACGGGTACGCCCCCTGTATAATGTGTCGTCAGGAGTCGTAAGTAAGAGTACGATACCGCCAAGGTATTCTTGAGCACCGAGGCCAGCAAATAGCATGACAAGAAAGCCAGGGAGCATCCAGGTGACGAAGGCGAGAATCCCACCAAGTGGGCCGGCGCGAAAGATGCCCATCGACGTGAGCACTTGTGTGGACGTCGGGCCGGGCAGCGCCGACCCAAGGGCAATGACTTCCAAAAACCGTTCATCGTCAAGCCACTGCAGTTTCTCTACGAACCATCATCATTCGCTTTGAAGGCCCTTGAGCAATGTAGTTGCTACCGACAAAGCGCTCATGGGCGAGGCCGTAGTGTGCCTGTGGGCCGCCGAAGGAAAAAAGTGCGACTGGCAGCATCTGGATCGGTACCGAAAGTAGCCGAGCGATAAACGACTCGGACCGATCGTCCTTGAGCAGCAGCGCCGTGCCTTCCCCAGCCATGGTTCACCAGCCACGAAATTGCACAATGAGGCCACCGCAACGTTGCCTTTCCAAGAACTAGCGTGACACCAATTTGGGATCTTACCTATCAAATACAACCAGGTAGCCAATAAGAAAGAGTAAAAGTATAAAATTCACGTCACTTGACGCGGCAGTGCACTCGTTGAAGCATATCACATGATCGAATCTTCGTCAGATTCAATTTGAAGCTTCCCGCGGACACGGCACAGTTGGAGAGCATGAGCACAGGGCAGCACTGAACTGGAGCCTCTTGCGCCGTGTGGGCAGCGTCCAAGACCGCCGACAAGAGCAGCTAACCTTCCTGTATCCTGGTCCTTTCGGAAATGCATGTTGCTGCTTGCCCATGAAATCACCCACGCATCCGCTGAAGCAAATATCCTCATCCAGCGAGGTGGTGTGAACATGCGAATCATTGAGAAGTCAGGATGATGGATCATATCACACGTTGCATTCAATGGCGAGAATCGATTAAGCTGCACAGCCTTGCAGCCCCTGTGAAATTGTCTGATACATGTCATCGCTGCTTAGTCGGACGTCACGAGAAGCACACGCGCTTCGGCACTCTTCCGATACGCAGTTGCGTTTGAAGGAACGCGGGGGTCGCGGAATGACGTGTGGGGGCATCGACAGGAATTTTGGGAGTCAAAGTTGTTGATAACCAACACCTCGTCGTCTTGCATGCCGCTCCAGTACCACCAGGACATGGTGTCTATGTCCGCAAGGCGCACGAGGGCCATAGCCCCCGATGTGCCACCGGGAAAACGCGTCTCGCACGTGAGCAGGCGGGATGTGGGGCAAGATGCAGACTCGGCAAGAGCAAGTGGCCAATCTTCGACATTGGCCACAAGTGGTTGCCAGACGCTGAGAATACGTAGTCGCCACTCCCCAGTCACGACCTTGGCGCGTACAACGTTGGGCAGCTGCGCCGTGAACACTGCCGCCGTCTCTGTGGTTTGGTCAATGTGTACCAGAGGTGATGGGCGGCGTTGGCCTATGAAAGAAGTTGCGGCGCTTCTAATGGGCTTCTACTACCTTTTAGCGAATCGTTCGGATCGGCACTGCGAAAGGTCACCTTAAAAACGTCGACGAACGTCAGTGATTCAAAGCGTGCCTTAACAAGCGCTTCAACGTGCTGCTTGACATAGCCTTCTTTTCCATCGGTGCAAAGGTTTCCTTGAGCGTCGGTTAACTCGCAGCGGAGAGACGGCACACCACGGATGGCCTCGAAACCTTGTTCGTCAATTGAGAACAACTCTTCGTTATTCCGCATGTCCTGAAGAGCGACGATGCTCGGTGCGCTTACAACATTGGTCGCCGGCAACGAATCCCCACGCTTACCGCCAAAGCGAGAGAAGGGCTCGTCGCCGTCTGTCGTGTGCGAGTAAAATCGCAGCGTCGCCGTCACGGGGCCGTCGAATGACATGGCAACTTGCACGCCTTTCTGCCGTATCCGTACTTCTTCCGGAAAGATGCCAAGATCGTCCCATGAACCACTGCCCACCGAATGCAAAACTTTGAGTGGAGCTCGAGCGCTCGGGCTCTCATCAACGTTCTCGCCACCTTGGAGGGGCTATTCTCGGGATGCTACCGTCTATTCAGGCTCCTGGTTTGTGAGCCTGCAGGGAAATTTCCATAACCTCAAAACCTGTGTTTGGGATCAAAATAGCTAGATGAATGAAGCGTGTTTGACACTGAAGTGACGCAATTACATAGAGGTATACCATCGTAGAGATCCTAAATGCACCGCCACCACCTATGCAATCCCAGGGTCGACTGTTGTCGCCTTGACTTTGCCAGTGATTTGCATAACCAAGCGACCACCAGAAGAACATTAGGGTTGTAAATAGAATCTTGTGGTTAGAGATGTCAATGCGAATCCAACAATAAAAGTAGATGGTTAAACTGATCTTGCGGCTCTTGCTGGAATGCTGTTGCAGCAGCTAAAATTGCGCATCGGGCAGCGGTGTCGGGAGCAGCCAAGGTATACGCACGTAATGAAATGAACTCTATTGTAGTCTATATATACTCCTATGGTGTTGTGATGGTCAAGCGCCAAGCGTTGATCACGCTACCAAGGTCCTCGGCCTGCGTCTTAGGAATGTTGTGCCCACCCTTTTGGTACGTCTTGAGTGTGGAAGCTCGGAGAACGGTTGCGAGGTCAGTGCCAATGGCGCTTTCGATAACGCGGTCGTCATTGGCGACAGCTACAAAAGCGGGGACACCGCGGCGCGCGAGGGCTTCGGCCTGGATGCGAAGATTTTCGTAGTCGGCGGTGACCATACGGTAGAAGGCCACTGTGAAGTCGTCAGTGGGAATGTCGTCCGAAAACTTGAATTTATCGACGTAAATCGATCGGTTCCACTTGGTGAAGTAGTCCGTATTATCTCCCGCGTAGCGCATGGCCACCCCAAACCAGTATTCGAGGCGCGGGCGGGCGCGCCGGGGGGCCCGTAGTCCCGTGGGGTTCAACAGGGCAATGCCAGCAAGACGCGGGGCGAGCGACGAAGCCGACGCAACTTGTAAGGTTGCGTGACCACCCATAGAGTGCCCGAGGAGGATATACCGCTTGTGAGGAAGCTGCAGCAGCGCTTCCACGATAATGTCCGCAATCGACTTAGCATCAACGTAGAAGAGGCCACCGACGATGCCCACGCTGGTGCGTCCGTTGCCAGGGAGGTCGAACGCCAGTACGTTGACGTCGTTCGCGACCAGCAACGGCGCGAGATACTGGAAGTCGGCGAAGGTGCCAGGCGCACCATGCAGACAGACGATGGTCGTCGCGGCTGTGGGGGCACCCCAGCGCGTGTAGTGAAGGAGCTGGTCCTTGGGAAACGGTAGCGTGGCGTGAATTGGCTCCATGGTGACAAAAAATATAGTGAGTCAAGCCGAAATAAATCCGTGGATTATCTCTCAGAGATTGGAAATAAAAGATGTTAGCCAAGCAACGCCAAACGCAGTTTACTATATCAGCAATCCCAGATGGTCCATACTAAACGGGACCAGCTGGGCGACGGCCTGAAGAAGTTGACATGTTCTTGTTCAATCAAGAACGACTTTTGCACGGGCACCGCACTTCACTTCGTCCAATTTGTTAGAGCTTTAAGCCAAATACTGTACAATTCCTTTAGTGCTTGGCCTCTGCGGCCAGTTAAGGCAAACGCCCGTAAACGGCAGAGAAATATCCCTGGAAGCTTGAAATAGTTACTGCACTTTGGAGTCTACACAAAGAGTGGTCTCTAGCTCAAAAGTATGTGTGGGCCTTGTACCGTAGCGAGCAGCCGTCTGTGCGGAAGCTTGAACAAGGATAGCATCATGCCGCCGTGTTCGGGCAGAACGATGTCCCTCCGAAGGCCAGCGGCTTCAAGACTTCCTACAAGATCAGGTGAGCCTTGTCACACGTCAGCGCCACGTCATGACTGTCTACTAGCTGACCCAACAGGCAAATGCCGTGCTGCGTCATTGAAATTCTTTTATTGCATCACAGCGCTCGCCCGTTTCGATCGATAATTACAACAAGCACGACGTGTGAGTGTTTCCGACACACATTTGCAGGCTCAAACTTGCATATTCGGCTAATTTCCAACACCCGGACACAGCACAAACACGAGCACATGCAACAAAATGCTTGACGAAAGCACACCTCACGACTTGGTTTCTCTTGAGTTTAAAGACGCGAGTGTGGAAGGATTGTTTGGGCCCAGGTAAGAAGTGTAGTTGCGATATCGTTGGCTTGTGTCTTTTGAATGTTGTGGCCGCCCGTTGCGTACTCTTTGACGACTTGGGCCTTGAGCGCGTCGGCAAGCTCGAGGCCGACTTCCGCTTCAATGACGCGATCGTCCAGGGCAACGGCGACGTAAGCCGGGACACGACGCGCGACGATAGCCTCGGCGTTGCGCGTGAGCTTGGCGTAGTCTGCAGACGCCGCCCGGTATAGGGCACTAGCGCAGTCGAATTCGGGTGTCTTCTTGGAAAACCCAAGCTGGTTGACGTAAATACTATGATTCAAGCGTGTGACCGGGTTCGATCCACGGCCAGCTAGACGCATAGTCGAAGAAAGAAGCATTTCGAGTCGTGGCCAGCGGGCCTTGTGAGCGCGTAACCCCGCGCAGTTGAGTAAAGCCAATCCATGTACGATACTAGCCATCCGGGGATTCGCGGCAATCTGCAGCGTCGTGTGACCACCCATGGAATGACCTACGAGCACGCAGTGGCGATGCGGTAGCAATGTCAAAGCGTCCATCACTGCGCGCGCGATCTGATTGCCGTCAAGCATCCACAGCCCCCCTGCAGCCTTGGCGCTCGTGCGGCCAAAGCCCGGAAGGTCCAACGCGATTGCATTGGCGCCGTCCACCACGAGAAGTGGCGCGAGATACTTAAAGTCGCGCCCCGAACCTGGGGAGCCATGGATAAGGACAAAAGTTGTGGGCGCTGTAGATGGGCCATAAAGCGTGTAGTGCAGTTCGTGGCCGTTTGGCAGCGCCACCGTCGCCTCCGTCGCCGCCATGTCAACTTAAAATCACTCCCAGCTTGTCACGCTTGGTGGTAAATTGAAATACCACATGAGATACACACACCTACACGTGGGTTACCATTTTACAAAGTCACAACGCCAATATATAAAGAGAGGAATGCGTGGAAAATAAAATTATCACCAAGTGTGCAAAGTGGAGACATCCGGTGCCAAGCAGTGCATACGCATATGACACGATATCAAAACAAGTTTAGCATGTCTACTAACGTTAAGGTGCATGGCAGCCTTGGTACGGATCGTAAGATCGTCAAGCAATGAAGTCCACGGTGTACGTAGTTTGATGAAGAGAATTGACACGCCATGGTAAGAGAGTGCGGTTTCCAAGACTAAGCTGTAGTTGCGAATTGAAGTTACGGTGTATGTATTTCCCCTTGCCATTCAACCATTGACGACACACCTTTCTCCTTTCCGATACCCTTTACTAGTACTACCACTAACTTTGTTTCAAGCAAGAGTGCGAAAATCAACGTATTTAATTGGGATGGAACTGGTGCCACGAGTTTAAAAGCAATCATCAACGTTCCCGTTCATTTTCGTCGTGGACAATAGCGTGCTTTAATATCGGTTGATTTCGGGTAGTTCAACTGGTTGTCTTGTCTAGCCCAGCAATGCTGGTGCTCCAAGCCACGAGGGCGTCGGCGATATCGGCAGCCTGCGTTTTCTGAATGTTATGACCACCATGCGCATACTCTTTGTGCACAGATGGCTGCAGCACATCTCGCAGCTCGCGCCCGATTTCTTTTTCTACGAGGTGGTCGTCGAGCGCGATCGATGAGAAGACTGGGACGCCCCGGGCTTGGGCTTGGGCTGCGCAGGCTGCGATACGGGACCAGTTAGATGTTCCGAAGCGCTGGAACCCGAACGTCAAATCATCGACGCGAGCGCTTCTCGGGAACTTGTAAATGTTGATGTACGCCCAGTGGTTGATCCGGACAACACAGTCCCGGATGAAGCCCGGGCGGAAGAGCAGGCGGGCTCCATGCTCCATGATGGCGAAGGGACGAATTGCCTGGTGGGGGCGCAGCCCCGCGGCGTTGAGCAACGCGAGACCGTCGACGCGCCGAGCGCGGGCCGCAGCTTCGAGGGCTGTGTGGCCTCCAAACGAGTGCCCAACAAGAAAAGCCCGAGGCAACGACAGGCCGTCCAGAGCCTCGACGACGACGTTGCCAATGGCGTCGGCAGTCAACGCCGAAGGTCCCCCGACGGCGCTCACCGACGTGCGGCCATTTCCGGGAAGATCAAAGGCGAGGACATTGATGTTGTCACGAACTAAGAGCGGAGCTATGTGCTTGAAGTCCTTGTGCGAACCTGGCGCGCCATGGAGCAAAACGAACGTGAGGGCGGCATCGTCGCGGCCAAGGGTTGTGTAATGCAGGTCCTCACCGTTGGAGAGCGTGTAGGTGCGCTTGACGGAGCCGTACGGAGGAGAAGTTGTCGAGAAGACACGACGCAGCGGAGCCACGAGTCCCCGCTTGGCAGCCATCCCACGGTGTCGCTACACCGAACTGTCTCCTGTTGTGACCATCACTGAGTTAAAGGGTCTTGAATGTTTAACGCATGGTTTTTCCTAACCATTTGTCTGTCACGCTGAGCGACGATGTGAAATAGCTTGTTGCTAGTTCATTTAAAGGCGCCGCGTCGGTGGTTACGCACGCGCTGGAAGTTCTCGGTACTCGTGAGGTTCCAAAATATCCGAAAATGCCATCGGTTCCCTGCATGCACTGTGATTCAATTTCCTTGGGGGAAAGAGTTCCAAGTTTTTAATAGTATCCGCTGGGGTCGTTTTACGTGTACGTAAAACATGTTTAACGCGGTAAAGCCTTGTCGACACAACGGTAGCCTGGTTTGAACCCGGCGCATTCAGTTCACTGCCATTGAAGACATGCGTCGCATTCAACGCCTGCGATTCGACCTCGTTCGTCGAGCGTACTCGACCACACAGTACGGACCCACACACGCTACATTTCCTCTTGCTAATGGCCACGAGCTCTACTACACCACCTACGGCCCAGCAACAGCGCCGTCCACTTTTGTCCTTATCCATGGAGCTCCAGGCTCGCATCTCGACTTCAAGCATTTAGCACCACTCCTCGTCCGCGATGACACCAACGTTATCGCATTTGACTTGCCAGGCAACGGGCGCACTTCTGCGGACGCTGCCGGCGGGCCCTCGGGTCTGACAGCCGTGGCCATCAAGGACGCCGTCGTTGAAGCTGTGGACGGACTCGGGCTCGAACGAACTTATATTCTCGGGCATTCGTGCGGCGGACACACCGCGCTCCAGACAGCCGACAGTATTCGGCGCGTGGACGGCATCGCGTTGCTAAACTCGATGGGTACGCGACCGCACCAAGCTGTCCGCCCGTTTGGCCCCATTCGCTTTGCCGCACGGCAGATGCAGACCCCGGGGCTGGCACGGGACATCTGCGTCACCGTGAACAGCTGGATCTTCTTGCACGTATTCAAGTTCCCCCGAAAAACGCCCCTCGACGATATGACATATGCCTGCCAGCGCTCGGGCACAGTGGACTTCGACGGCATCCGCCTGCATGCCGAATCTCTCGGCCGCCGGCAAGTTCCATCCTTCGTTGCAATTGCCCTCGATGACGTTCTCGTTGAAAAGGAAATCGGACACGAGCTTGGTGCTCTCTTGCACCCGGGTATTCGTCTCGAATACGTGCGAGGAGGCCACAACATCCAAAAGACTCAATGCGGACCGCTGGCCGAGGCGCTCTTGGCGTGGAGCGCTGGTCACCCATAGCAACGCAACTCGGTTCAATGCTAGTTCTTTTGCATTTAAAGCAAATTGATTGTCTTGTTTCCTTAAGTAGCTTACAAGGCGTGGTAAAGCAACAGAGTTACACTACATGACGCGTGAACATGACCACTTAAACAAATGTAAATGCTTAAAGTACTTAAGGTTATCCATTTAAAGTCTCGGCACCATATTCGGTGACGCAGCTAAGGCGTTTTGCCATTCAACGACTTCGCGAGCGACGTCGACGGCTTGAGTCTTGGGCACATTGTGCCCGCCCTTGTCGTACAACTTGACGTCCTTCGTCCCAAGCGCAACAGCAAGCTCCTGTCCAATGTCGCATTCGACAATTCGGTCATCCTTGGCCAGCACAATCAAAACCGGCACTTGGCGGCGGCACACCTCCTCGGCATGTATGCGGACCTGCGCGAAGTCAGTCGACGCCATGCGCAAGCACGCTGTCGTGAAGTCGTCGTCGGGAATGTCATCGGAGAACTTGAACTTGTTGACGTACCGGTCGCGGTTTAAGTTTGTAAAGTAGTTTGGGCCTCGACCAGCGAGACGTAGGGCGACACCAAACCAGTAAGCAACGCGTGGCGAAACGCTGCGCCGCGGAGGCCGCAAACCCGTTGGGTTCATCAACGCAACCCCGCGAATGCGGGACGCTAGCGATGCATCCGCCGCGACCTGGAGGGCCGTGTGGCCACCAAACGAGTGCCCAACGATCACATATTGGCGGTACGAAAGTTGCTGCAGTGCGTTGATGACAACTTTCGCGACCGACGTGGCGTCGAAGTAGTACATCCCACCGACGATGTCTACGCTGGAGCGCCCACTACCGGGCAGGTCAAATGCGAGCACGTTGATGTCGTCAGCAACGAGCAGCGGCGCGAGGTCTTGAAAGTCTGCGTGAGTTCCAGGTGCCCCATGTAGACAAACAAAGCTTGTTGCGGCTGTGGGAGCGCCCCACAGCGTGTAGTGGAGAAGCTGGCCATTCGGAAAGGGCAGTGTGGCATGAATCGGCTCCATGACAGAGGCGATAGAGGGTGGAAATTGCAATGTGCTGCGCTTTTGGATATCTGTGGAGCTCATAGATGCGTGCGTACCCGTCTCAAACACGTGCACCTGCGTTTGCTGTGGACGACAACCAGAGAATGTGCTCAGAATCGTCGCTCAAGAGCTGTAATCTTGAACCTCATTTAGACGAAGACTGTAGACCATCTCGGGTGGAGGGCGTCGAGATTGCTTGAGCAGCAATGTACCAGAAACAATAGGAGCAACCAAGATATCGCCATCGCTAGAGTATGTCAACCATTCGTCCTTCCCGCACAAGCAGCACCCTGTCGACCTCAACCACAAACTTGACGCTTCCGTCCTCGGTATCAGCTTTAGTGGCTCGTAGAACCAGATGCAGTGTTCCACACTGAAGTGGCCAAAGGTTAATAGCGCGTCATCATTCGCTTCGATGGCGTCTCGCCAACACCCCTGCGCGTTGCCCGCTGTTCGCAAAACCAGGGACCTCGATAGATCGACGCTCAATTACACCGACAAACTGTGCTGGCTAGTTAAAGAGGTGGGCCACCACGGTATTGAAAATCTCCTTGCACGTCTCGGGCGTGCTCAGTGGCGACGCCATGATATAGAGTACGTTGCCGAGCGACCGCGCATAGATCCCGTTTGCCCGAAGCCGCACGAGGACGTCCTGCCCCGTGGTGTCCGTGTACCCGCGCGAGTTGGACTTGAGCTCGATGACCAGCACTGTGCCGAGCTGGAAAGCACGCGCAACGCCGGGACGCGCGGCAAGCGCCGCTACTTCGTCCTCATCCCATTGCACGCGGGTGGCGCCATCGGCTGGCACCGCCAGACCTGTGTACAAGTCCAGGGCCGTCACGGCCGCCGCGCAGCCCACAGGGTTGGCCGTGAACGAGTGACCTGCATCACCGCCGTGAGCGCCGCTCGTTTGAGCCACGCAGCGTACCGTGGAGCAAGGCGTCCGCCTTGGCGTCACAGTAAAACGCGTCGAAGACTTCGTTCGTGGCTAGCGTCGTGGAAAGGGGTACGGCGCCACCCGTGAGCAGCTTAGCGTAGCAAGCGATGTCCGGGTTGATGTGCAGCAGGTCGCGCGCGCACTCGGCACCGAGGCGCCAGAAGCCGCTAAACACTTCGTCGAAGACAACAGGGATCTTGTGGCGTTTGCACACTCGCACCATTGTGCGCTGAAAGAGCGGATCGACAAACACCATACCACCTGCATCGGACGTTGCATCAAGGAGATGCATCATGACATACCCGCGCCGATGAGAACGGGTTCAAGGACAAGGGCGCCGACGACCGTGTCCGCTGGGATCGACGCCAGCTTGTTTTCAATGTATGCGGTGTACTGCTGCGTAAGAGAAGAGGCGTCGCGAGATATGTCAAAGACGTCGGCCATCGATGGCAAGTGTGTCACGACGGACGGGTCCACGTCATCCCAAGAGATTTGCATCTGGCCGTTGGCCGCCACATGCACCGACGGCGGCTGGACAAAAAGCGCTTTGGGCTTGTACCTAGCAACGTCTTGGCTTGGAGCTTTCGATACGGACGAGGTACCAGGGGTGTTGGGTCGCATTGTAGACGCTGGGCTCCGCAACGTCCATGGCGCCAAGCGTGTCGCCGTGGTAGCAGCCGGCTTGAGCGAGCACAAGGACGTTCTTGACGCCCTCGAACGACATGCTGAGCCCGTTGTCAACGGCGTACTTGCGTAAAGCCTGCAATGGCGATAAAAAGCCGCTTGTGGACGAGGCATTGTACCATTTTGATGCCGACTTCAACGGCCGTGGACCCATTGTCCGAGAAGAAGACCTTGCCCGCCCAGCCCTTGCCCACGGATGTAAGCAGCTTCTCCGCAAGCACGACGGCCGGCTCGTGCGCGTTTTCAGGGAACATGACATGGCCATAGCTATGTCGATCCGTGTCCCATGAGCGTCAGAACTGATGGTATATATACCGTCCAGCAGCCGTCCCGAGTGCGAGGGCCATCTTGGCGTTGCCGTGGCCGACACCCTGAGTCCACCACGAGGCACAGGCATCGTACATGGGTTCCACGGCGTTCGTTGTGGCATTGTATGTCGCAAATGTGTCGCCGTACGCCGAATCGATGACGAGGACGCCCTTGTTACTTTTGTGCTGTGTGAACGGCCACCAAAGCGTCTACAATCATGGGTCGACATGGAGCTAAAGGGCAACGCGCACCTCTTTGGCGATAGCCGGAAGCGCCTGCAGCCGCGCGAGGCGCTCCCGGTGCGTTGCAGCGATGCTGTCGTAGATAGCGTCGAAGGCATCTGTCGAGCGCTGGTACCACTTGGCAAGCGGCTCGGGTTGCGGCGGAAGCTTGTCCAGCGCGAAAACGGGGATGCCCAGCTCCGCCGCGCGGTCCGAAATGGCTGGTCCGTTGGACAAGTTGTCTTGCTCGATCAAGACGATACATGTCACGTCATAGCCCTGTCCTGAGTGAGCACCACGGCAAACGACAAACCAATGTACCCGCAGTAGAAGCGAATCGAGCGCCGACATGGTTGCTGAGATGCCCCCAAGGCGACCGTCGCCGACGAGGACAGCGGGAAGGCGCAAGGGACGGTACACGTCGCACTGGAACTTGCCGCTCGCGGACGGACTATTTGAATTTCATGAAGTTGGAGAGCGGAAAGTTATCTGCAAACCTGCAAACGCCACCTGCAGTCTCAACAACGGTCAGCGCCGATGCGCCGTGGTGGCTCTGGATATCACGGAGTGTCTGGCTGAGCTTGTTCACGACCATCGCGTCGTCGACGGCCTTTCCTTCAAGGCTCGCGGCCAAGTGTGGCGACACCGCCGTCTCCCACGAAAAGAGCGTGTGGCTCGACAGACGGCTGGCGGCGTCCTCAACATCGCCAGTATGGCGCTTTAAGAAGCCTGCGTCCATCATGGCGTCGCCGCCAGTCTGTAGTGGCTTGATGTAGCCGACAGTTGCCTCTGGTGAAGAGCGTAGCGCAGCACGGCAAAGCCCGGCCGCGATCACAGTCTTGCCCACGTCCGTGTTGCTGCCGAATACCTGCACGATAGGCGCACGAAGCGACGTGGCGACGGCATTGGGAATCGTTTGATCGCTGTTGCTGATACAGCCTAGCTGGCCGAGACCGGCGCGCGACGACAGCCAAGCGCGGCGGGCTAAAGGCTGCGGACGAAGGCAGCGAGAGATCATCAGCGGCGTTTGCTAAATGACATGGTCGGCCGGGCAGCCACCTCGCCCAACGCCGATTGGCTCATTTTTTCAGCGCCTCTGATTGGCCAAAAAGATGGGTCCTCAAATGGGAATTCAGTTAAGTGCGCCGGTTTACGCCAGAGGCGCGCCAGGTCAAAAGAATGTCTAAACATCGTCAGACATCGAATGGGCTTCTGGAAGGCTCTCAGGCTCTCATCACCAGGCATGCATCCATCGTCATCGCCCATTGAGTGCTGTAAGACTATAGTAGTTTAACGTTTATTGCTCTTGTAATTGATTGTGTTGAAATTTACAGCGCACTGAACTGAGGGAATGAACAATTGAGTGTTTAGTACTCTAATGTTTAAGTAAGCTCACTGCTATGTTTTGTTGTACGTGATCACAGAATGCCTGAGGTCACTGTCGCGGTGCCACGACAAGAATGCCCAAGCATGACGTCATCATATTTCATCTTTGTCAGTCAGTCTTTGCACCAAAACAACCAAAAACCATGGACAACTAAATCTAAATTCGTGACTTTCATCACCTGGCCTCAATTCCATGAGAATGACGCGACGAAGTTGAGCCGCCCACGAATCCTAGGATTGGCATGGATGTTGAGGCATTCGCCCCTTACAAACTGGTGTTCAATTGTATCGTGTCGGCAAAGAACTTATTCTTCCTGTTCTGTTGAAAATGGACATGGGAATTTCATTAACAAGTAGTTGGCGATAGAATATGTCTGAACCAGTGCAGCTTCTCGATCTCAGCGAGAAGTCGTTTAGGTGGTTATTGTTGTTTACTACGTAGTAATTAGTTTACTAGTATATTCCAGTCTGGGAGCAACATCAAACGCTCGTGTCATATATATATATTACGCCATTTGATGAGATGTTTCCATCGCAAGTCATGTGAACACAATCGTTGGGTCTCGTGTCAGGCAGGAACCTTAATACGAAGCAAGCCTCCGTAAGATCTATCGCTTACGCCCTATTTGGCCAGCCAGCAAAGTCCTCGAACCGGGGGAGCGACAGAGACGACACAAAACCTTTTCAGCTGCGCAAGCATGCTAGACTTAACGTGCATTTGGAATTGATTACTATGTAGTAGTCGAAACTGTTTAAAAGGTACATGCATTCTACTGTATTCGCCATTCATCAAAAGATGCGTCTTTTTAGCCATGTATGCATCAACCAAGTTGATGGAACGCGCGAAAAGGTTTTGCATTTCATAATCCGTCAGCGGCATGTCGTGCATGGTCCGAGCTCATCCCCTCTCCGGGCGGCTGTCTGCGCTCCACCGGTACGCCAGTACGGACGCCGTTTATGGCTCCATTAATGGTACGTACACACTTGGGAACGGCCACGATGTCCACTTCACAACCCATGGCACGGCCGACGCCACGGCAACTGTTGTCATGTTGCATGGAGCGCCCGGATCCTTTAAGGATTTCAAGCACCTCGCTCCACGCCTCGTTAAGGCCAATCCACACATGAACGTACTGGCGATTGACCTACCCGGGAACGGACGAACGAGTGCCGACACTGCCGGGGGACAGAGTGGCCTCACTTCAACCTCTGTTGCCGCGGCGGCAGCGGAAGCCATCGATGGTGTCCTTGGCGACACACCCAAGATTCTTCTCGGGCACTCGTTTGGGGGACACTCCGCCTTGCTCTCGGCACAATGGGTGCAAAACCTTCACGGTATCGTGCTCCTCAACTCGGTCGGGCTCGACCGGCGCCCTTATGAACGGTTTGCCATTCCGCTGTCAATGTACTTGCGCCAAAACGGGCTTGCTCGAGATATCGTCGCTGCTGTAAACCACTGGCGCTACATGCACATTTTCAAGTTTCCCAAAAGCACGCCGAAAGACGACTTGACATGTGCTTTGCTCCGCCTTGGGTCCTCGGACTTTGACGCTGTCGAGGCTAGCGTAGCGTCGCTTCGCGCAAGGAAGCTGCCCGCCTTCGTGGCTTATGCTATGGACGACCCTATCGTGCTGCCACCGGTGGGACACGAGCTCGCCCATCGCCTTGACGCTAAGGTGCACGTAGCATACCCAAACGGCGGTCACAATCTTCAGAAGACGCAAGCGCAAGATATCGTCGATAAGTTCACCACATGGGCTCACGACTTCAAATTGCTCCAAAAAACAAAGTAAAGTTTTACAGTGTCGTTTGAGGACATGACAATTTTGTGGCCATTTCAGCCATCGCAGCGTTCTTTATGAGGGCGGACGCGTTTACGTTCAAGTGTCAATCGCATAAAAGTATCCCGTAGCGGACTCGTCTCCGTTGACTGACTTTGGCTCACTATTTTCTCAATCACTTAGTCCTCAAGTTGACCACATTAGCACCCAGAACTTATGCGTTGTTTACAGCATGCACTATGAAGCCTACAATGTTTGACTCCACTCAGCGAGGATGTTTGCAAGCTCCGGCGCCTGCATCTTTTGGATGTTGTGCCCGCCAGTTTGGTATTCCTTTCGGACGCTGGCGTTCAAAGCGGCACTGAGCTCCCGGGGAATTTCCTTTTCAACGAGGGCGTCATCAACGGCCCAGGCGACGACCGATGGAAACTTCCGGGTACCCAGCTCCTTGGCAAAGGTCTTGGTGTTGGTAAAGTTGGCTGTCCCAAAGCGCTGCAGCGCGAAAGTCAGGTCGTCTAGCGGCGTTCGGCGAGGGAACTTAAACTTCTCAACGAAGAGCCAGTGGTTTGCCTTGGCAACAAGGTCGCGCATCATGCCCGGTGACGAGAGTTGCCTTGCACCAAAGTTCATCAGCCCAAATGGTCGGATACCCTGGTGCGGTCGCAGTCCCATTGAGTTAAGGAGCACGAGGCCGTGTACGCGCTTGGCACGTGCCGCGACTTCAATAGCTGTGTGCCCGCCGCACGAGTGACCAAGCACGATCGTTCGTCCTTTGTCGCCCGCGAGAAGGCCGTCCACAGCTTCTACGGCGACTGCGTTGACCGTGTCGGCATTGAGGCGTTCAAGGCCTCCTGCTGCGGTTGCAGCCGTGATGCCGTTGCCTGGGAGGTCGAAGGCTATTACTTTGGCGTTCGAATCGCCGAGAAGCGGCGCGAGGTACTTAAAATCCTTGTGCGAGCCTGGCGCGCCGTGAAAGAGGACGTACGTCGTCGAAGCTGCCGCCGGACCGTGCGTGAAATAATGCAGTGCGTGACCATTTTGGAGCGTATACGTGCGTTGGACGGAGCCGTAGGCGGCCGTGGAGTAGGCGGCGCGGAGAATGACGCTTCGGTTGACATGAAGCATGTTGGAAAGTGCAAACTGCGCGCACGGCAAATGAAATGGGATTTGATATTTCCGACGATCCATCAACATTGCCGGTATGTCGGTTGCGAGTTCCCATCGGGTACAAGAGACAGTTTACGGTACTAAAGGAACTAAACCCGCATGAGGCTGAGTTGCGTCGTTTGAATTTATTGTAATATCCAATTCGTAGTTGGCAATAGGAAGTAGACACAGCGGTGCGACTGCATCCATCGTGTTGCACCATCCAATGCACGAGGTTAAAGGTGCTTTGCATGAAGGTGTCTTTTCCGTCTTAGGAGAGCGAAAACTAAATCGAATGCATTGAAATCTTCGATCACCTCCAACAACTAATATCCCATGACATGCATTCTTACGGTATTGCCGCGACCACTGAAAGGACCGCAGAAAGTTTGGGGCTGCGATGTCGCACTCGCAGCACTTCCTCTGCCACAGCGACCTCGTCGAAAGTACGGGTGTGCTCTACAGCTTGGTGGGCCCCTTCCTCTCGCTTGGGTCTTCGGAGTTGCTCGTCGTCTATGCACAGCGACTGGACATCTACAGGCTCGAGGCACCAACTGGAGACGTCGTACTTCACCTGCTGCACTCGTTCCCGCTCGCTGGTGTCGCAGAGTCGGCCCATCTTGTGTACCTGAAGAAGCGAACCCTGCCATGTCTTGCACTAACATTTGCGACGGCCAAGCTCGTGCTCGTCCGCTATGATGCCGAAACTGCCAGCCTCGCCACTGTGTCGCTCCACAACTTTGAGGAAGACGGCATGGGCCTCGGCACAGCATTGCAAGGTGACCGCCTTGGACGCACCCAGTTCCAGGGCCTTTCAAGTGTGCCCATTGCCAAAACCGACCCGGACTATCGCTGCATGGGTATGCTACTCTACAACGACCAAGTTGCGCTTGTGCCGTTTGACGACGCGACCACCAATGTCGGCCTTCGTGACGAAGATGACGAGGACGACGAAACAAACTACGAAGACCCGAGCTTGAAGCTCGAAGACCGTGCGCGAGCCGAGCAATACGCCTCAACCCTTGCCGCCTTCGGGCTCAACGCCGTCGCTGGGCGCACGTTTCTCTTGCGGCTGAAGGAGGTTGGCATCCACGGCAAGATCCTCGACATGGCCTTCCTCGACGGGTACCTCGAGCCGACGCTGATGCTGCTCCATGAAGAGAACGATCGCCACGCGACAGTAGGCCGCTACGCCACTGGCTTCGATACATGTTGCCTCACCGTGCTGTCCATCAACCTCGCCACCGGGTACTTCATCCACACCGCTGTCTGTCCGTGCTCACGATTGTCGTAGAATGCACCCTAAGATCTGGTCCATCATGAATTTGCCATCGGACGCAAGCGGCATTACCCCGTGCCCGGCGCCGCTGGGAGGCGCCGTCGTGACGACGCAGAATGCCTTTTTGTACTTCAACCAGAATCAGTACTTCGGCCTCGCAACGAGTTCAATCGCGAATGCAATCATGGACACGACCAAGTTCCCACTGCACCGCTCACTGTTGCTGCCCGACGACTCGGTGCTTCTTACGAACGCGCGGCTGACGCCCTTCCACGGCATCGATGAGATGCTCGTGTCGCTGTCATCGGGAAAGCTCTATGTGCTGTCGCTCCCGAGTCACAAGAGTCTGCGGCAAACGGGCTACTACGGCAACGAGGTGTGCCAAATGATGTTGCGGCCGCTCTGTGCCGATACCTTCACGACATGCACGTCCCTGGCAGTGGACGCGGCGCGGCAGATGATCTTCCTTGGCACGCGCGACGGTAACTCGCAGCTGCTTACGTACGCGAACGATACGCTGCAGCACACCATTGGTACGGCGCTTTCTCTCGCCACTTGTGACGAGGGCCTGTAGACACGATGAGCCAACAACCCGAGGTGGAAGCAGCGCCCATTCCGGTGCCCGACGACCTCGACTCGGACGGCGAGGAGATCTACCTCTATGGGCGGCTACTAGATGCACCGCTGTCGGCCGCTGACGCCGACGCCAACAAGGAATCGACGGCGGCGTTGCTCGCCAAGGCGTTTCCATCGTACAACGTCCGAGTCGTAGATGAATTGGCGGCGATCGGCCAGATCACAGCCATGGACATGGGCCTTGACCTCGAAGAAGAGGAGGAAACGACTACCGTGCCCCGTGACGAGCTCGTTCTCGGTGGCGGCTTCCTGCATCGCTCATCGCTCTCGGTGCTGCACCGCGGCGTGCGGCCTGTCGTCAGCACAGAGGCTGAGCTCGACGGCTGCCGCATGCTCTGGACGCTGTATGGGCGGCCGGACGCAACCGACGGACACGACCCCGCAGCGCACAAGTTCGTGGTGCTGAGTCTCAAGAACAAGACGATGATCCTCAAGACAGGCGAGGAAATGGAGCCGCTCGAGGATGACGCGACCACGGGGATGTTCCTGGAGGGCCCGACGCTCGCGATGGCAAACCTGCTGGCGCACCGGCGCATTGTGCAAGTCTTCAAGCACGGCCTGCGCCTTCTCGAGGAGACGGACGCCGGCGCGCTTGAGTGCACACAGGAGATCCCGCTGGAAGACGCACTCGACTGCGGAGGCCTCGGCGTCGGCGAGGATGTCGGCGTCGTTGCAGTGGATGTGCTCGACCCGTACCTCGTGCTGTTGCTGAGCGACGGCTCTGTACGACTTGTGGCTGCTGACCCGCAGGACCTCGACTTGACCGTGCTGCAACCGGACGTGCACCGGTCATCGCCCGAGTCCAACATCACGGCGCTCTGCCTCTTCAACGACTGGGCGCACGTGTTTGCACCGGGGGCGGCGGTGGTGTCGCCGACGCCATCGTCGCTTGAAGGCGAGGGTGACGACGAGGAAGAGGAGGTCGAGGAGCTCTACAACGTGAGCGCGACTGCGAACCTGGCTTTGGATGAGCCTGTGGCCGCGCCGCCGATGCTGGCCGAAGCCGCGCCGGCCAAGCCCATCTTCTGCGCCGTCTGCGACGATATGGGCACGCTCAACATTTATGCGCTGCCCGAATTTGAGCTCGTGGCGTCGTACCCGGGGCTGCACCTGGCGCCCCAGAGCCTCGTGAATGGCGTCGACGGCGCCTTCCCACCCGTTGGCCTCACGCCGAACGAAGCCAACAAGAAGACGTCGCTGTACTCGCCGATTGCGGACATTTGTATCCATCGCGTCGGCCCAAGCGACGCGCGCAACGGACAGGTTGTGGCGCAGATGGTGCTGGTTGTGTACATGGCCAACGGCGACTTGCTGTTGTACGCTGCTTCCCCCGACTCGGTGTTCGTGAAGCAACCGACGCAGTGCATCACACGCGGCCTTGCGCTCAAGAAGGAAACGACCGCCGTGCATGTCAAGCAGGCGCTCAAGCTCTTCCGATACCCGATGCTTTGTCGGTACGCCAATGTGGCTGGCCACAGCGGCATCTTTTTCCGCGGCGTCTCTCCCATGTGGGTGCACAATCCCCGCGGCCGCGTCGGCCTCACGCCTATGGCCGTGCCGCGCTCCCGCCGCTCGGCCGTGCCCGTTCTCGGCTGGACCGAGTTCCAGCACTGGAACTGCCCGCTCGGCTTCATGTATTACCACTCGGATGGCATCCTGCGCGTGTGCGAGTGGCCGGCCAACGCCGCCGCCCTCGGCCATGGCCAGTTTGTGCTGCAAAAGGTGCCGATGCACGCCACAGTGCACCATGTCGTGTATGTGCCCTGCACGGGGGCCGGTGCGGTGCAAGAAGCCCTCAAGACGCCGACGTACGCAGTTGTCGTGTCCAAGTCGGTTGTACCACCCTTCGAAGAAGGTGGGTCGTTCGCATTTGCGCCGTGGCTCATGCGCCAACAGATGAAAAGGTCGAGGAGGTTGTCGAGGCAGAGGACGACGGCTATTCGGCGCCAAAGCCCGGTGAGATCCTGGACCAACTCACGCACGTCGACTACACAGGTACGAGGTAAAGGGGTAACCACGGGCTGAAATGGCGTAGGGGTCTTGGAGGAACAGTATGAGCTGCGACTCGTGCAGCACGCGGCAGCGTGCGAGTGGAAGCCTGACGGTGTCTTCTCGCTCGCGTTTGACAGGCACGAAGTGGTCCTAAGCGTGCAGATCATGTACCTGGCCGACATGCCCAACATTCTCCCGGCCGATTGGCGCGCCAAGCGCAAGCCGTACGTCGTGATCGGTACGGGCATCGTCAGCCCAAACGGCGAAGACGAGAACGGCAAGGGTCGTCTCCTCGTGTACGAGATCGACTACGCACAGTACACGAACGCGTCAGGGGCTACGGGCAACAAGGTGCCCAAGCTCAAGCTCGTGTACGCCAAAGAGCACAAGCAAGGCGCGATTTCAATGGTCAAGCAACTCGGCATCTATGTTCTCGCGGCCGTCGGCTCCAAGCTCATCGTGTACGAGCTCAAGAACAGCCAGCTCGTGGGTTGTGCCTTTTTCGATGCGCAGCTGTACATTGTGAGTCTCAACGTCATCAAGTCGACGTACATCCTTTACGGCGACATCTACAAGAGTGTCTACTTCCTTCAGTGGAGCCCAATGGAGAAACGACTCGTTCTCCTCGCCAAGGACTTCGAGCACCTTGCCGTCTCCACGACCGACGTTTCGGTGCTTGATGCGCGCCTCGGGTAGGCTGCGACCGACAGCTTGTGCTCACTGCTGTCGCTTCTTGTAGCATCGTGGCCGCTGATATGCTCGCCAATGTGCACGTGTTCCAGTTTGCACCGTCGAGCATCGAGTCCCGTGGCGGCCAGCGGCTGCTGCGGTCGGCCGACTTCCACGTCGGTGCCCGCGTGACTGCGATGTTGCGCAAGCGGCTGTTCGAGGCCAAGGTCATGACCTATGTGACGCTGCTGGCGACGGCCGAGGGCGGCCTCGGGGTGCTGACACCCGTGCACGAGAAAACCTTCCGGCGGCTGTACACGCTGCAAACAATCATGATCAACGCGTTGCCCCACAACGCAGGGCTCAACCCGCGCGAGTTCCGGCAGGCCCCGCACAGTCGCATGACGGGCCGCCCCGACGCGTGGTGCACGTGGAAAGCGAAGAAGGCGTTCCTGGACATGGCCGTCATCGGCCGCTTCATCGACCTCGACTACGTCGCGCAGCGAGAGCTCGCGCGGTGCATCGGTACCACGTCCGAGGTCGTGCTGCACAACCTGCTTGAGCTCCAGCGGAGCACGCTTTTCCTGTAATATGATCCTTCTTCGACTTCCTTGGACGCAAACGAGGGTGAGACAGAGGGCTGCACAAGGTGGAAGCCAACTACTGCGGTTGTCGTTTGCTGTTTGGTGGAGAGCATCGATAGAAACTGTTTAGGGATAGAGCCTGCGCTCGCAGAGGCAACCACCGTGGCGCTTGCTCATCATCAAGAGAGCAATGCGGGACTCTGTGACAGCGGAGTAGCTTTCCGACAACTCGACGACACCAGAGTGGGTCAACTGCAGTAGCCGGTTGCAGCGGTGGTGGCTTGGTGACAGGATGCCTCGACGCAGTCGGCCGCAGTCATGGCCACCGCCGGGCGCGGCTGCTTCACAGAGATCACCCCCGGCTCCTCGCGCGGGTCCGCTCTCGTGGCGACTCTGTATGCGTCAATCTACGGCAGTCACGCTGGACCACCACCCATGGCGCATGACGGACATCATTGTCGCGGATGGGAAAGCGCACGATTGGCGCATCAGATGGCTCGGGACCACTGCCGTTGAGGCGTCGCGTCCGACTGACGCGAACTCGCGGCGCCTGTCTGCGTTCGTAGTTGGGTGTTTTCAGCCCGCGACCAGGCCGGCGACCAGGGTGCCGGCCAGTCGCGCATCCTCTGCGCCCATGTCGCTCGGGTTCTTCCGGCCATCATCGCTTCTCCGAGACACGGCGCCCAAGCTGAGCTCCACGGCCTCCGACATCATCCTCGAGGACGAACGCTACTACGCCCGACGCGTGTACTTCACGGCCACCCCAGCTCCGACGGCAAACGTCCTCGACGACGGCGCGCTGCTGCCCGGCGGCCCCGTCGCCTTGATGTCACCTGCCTTTGTTGGCCTTGTATTGCAAAACGTTGGCATTGGGGTCATGTCGGGCATGCTGGCCAGTGTGAGCGGGCCACTGTACCGGCAGTACCTCGGAGTCGCAGGGTACCAAGCCGCCATGTACGACACGGTGGTGAACCTGGCGTGGTACTCGAAGGTCCCCCTCGCGATCCTCTCCGACTGCGTGCCCATGTTCGGTGCCCGCCGCAAGCCGTACATGCTTCTCGGATGGGCCATCGCGGGCCTCGCCAGCTTGGCCTTGTCCCTCCACGACTTTCCCGACGCCCAGCGTCGCAACGCGACGATGCCAGCCGATGCAAGCCACGACACTACGGTGTGCTTTCTGCTAACTCTCGTCACGAGCGTCGGCGTCGTCCTGGCCGTCGTCGCCGTGGACGGGGCCATGGTGCACTGTGCCCAGCGGGAAGGAATGGATGTGCGGGGCAGGGCTCAAAGTGTTCTCTACTGCGCCCGGTCGCTCGCACGTTCGCTACCCGCGGCATTCTGCGGAGTGTTTCTCAATAGCGCTGCGTACGGTGGCAGCTTCACCTTTGCTGCCGGGCCCGCAGTGCCGTACGTCGTGCTCACGTGGGTGTCGTGTCTTGGTGTCGTTACCACACTGCTCTTTGTGGTTGAGCCCGAGTTTCCGCAGTCGGTGACCCTCGCCGGCTACGCCCTCAGCGCCTGGCGCCTCCCCCAGCGGCTGGTCGTCGCGCAGATCTGCGTCTTTCGCTATGCAACCGAGGCGTCGTTTCGCTTTGGCGCACCGACGGACCTCGCTGCGCAGCTGGCACCCGCTCCCTCTGCCGCAACGGCATTCGGCGCCATTGCCTCCCCCCTCGTTTACGCCACCCCGTGGGCGGTCTGGGCGCTGTGGGGTGTCAACTGGTGCTGGCGCGCGGCGTTCGCTGCCGCCACCGTTGCGTGGATAGCAATCAACGCCGGGGCGACGCTGCTGGTGCTCTATGGCGTGACGACGTCAGGGGCCACGGGCCTCCTCGGCACCCTGTTCGAAGAAGCTCCGCTTGCGGTGCGTGCGCTGACGGCGTCGTTCAGCGCAGTGGAGCTCGCCGACTTTGGCAACGAAGCGCTGGTCTACTGCTTTGTGACAACGTGGGCCAACTTGGGCGTTGCCACGGGGACGCTGCTCTCGTACATCTTGGCCCCCGACGCCGACTGGGCCATGCCGGCGAGGGCCGACGAAAGGAGTAAGATGGTGACGGCGTATGTGCTTGGGCTCGTCGTGAAGCTCGCGGGGCTGGCCCTTCTTGGACTGCTTCCAGCCCAAAAGCATGACGTGCAAGTGCTCAAGATGCTCAATCGGACGCACCTCGTGCTCGGTGCTTCCTTTCTCGGCGCGCTTGTTCTTGTTGGTGTGCTGCTCTTCGTTCTAAGCGCGTTGCCGCTTTTTGGATCTGCGGGAGGCTTGCCATATGCAGGTCGCACACCCGCCATGTAGCTCGACATTAATTTATTGAGCAGCTGGAGTCTGGCTCTTGACCTTTCGCTCCTTTGCTTGCTAAGCTGATTGACAAACGATCGGATATGGTACGTGTATTGTTATCTGCGATCGTAAGATGCAAATGCCATGCAACGAGTGAGTCGCTCAAGTAGTCAGGATCTCAAGTTGAAGTTGAACCCAAGGTGGTCAGGGAACCCGCGCCAAATCCGTGAGGTCGGCACCACCAAAGATGAGGAATATCTGGACGCTTATGGCAATGCCGAGGAAGCATAAACTAACGACGTGGTGCCACCGGACGGGCAGCACGGGGCCGCATGAGGCGGTGAACTGCCCAATGCCGCGGACGTTCGAGTCAATATTTGAACCATACGCAGCTTTCCAAGCGTGGGCTTTTTCGAGGTACTCAGCAGCCCATGCCGGATCAAACGCATCGCCTTCATCGCCACGCTCACGGTACCGGGCGAGGCGTGCTTCAATCTCGGCGACGGTGTTGCCGCCGATCTCGTCCACGTTTTCGGCAATGTCGCGTTCGACATCAACGTTGCAGTCATCGTCGCTTCCGTCGTCGTCATTGGACTCAACGAAGTCCGAGTCGTCGTCGATGTCGCCGTCGTTGCCATCGTCGACGCCGGAACTGCGCTCGTCGTCCATCCTGTCGTGAGCTGAAATGATAACGGGCAACAACGCGCTGCATCCGGCAGTTGCACTTTCTATATGTGGTCAGGCTAAGCACGACGATGCCATTCACTGGCGTGTCAGACACTCCGGGAGCGTTGTACCAGTGGCCTCCGAGTCGCTTGAGCGCGCACGAGAGCCACAAGCCCCGAGGCTCGCAGACAGCAGCTCTGGGAGGTGGTGAACGTGGCATGTGCCACATAACACATCATCCGGATGATATCCGGTGGACCATTTGGTGCATCCGGATGATCTTGTTGGTGGCAGAGTGCAATAAGATGGCGGAGCAGCGCGTCCTCCTTCGCGTGAAGCGCAAGCGGACGGACGACCCTGTGGAGCGCCTTGTTGTTCACTCGCATCAGCAGGTTCATCTCAAGAAGTCCAAGTTAGAAGACGCGCTTGGCGGCCTCTCGCTCAAGCCCGACTATGCCAACGACAGCCCAAACCCCGCCGACAACCCCGCTGGCACCGACGCCAAACCCGTGTCTGTGATTCTCTTCACGCGCATCGACACGGTATCCAACACAACAGACGACAAGATGCGCGCTCGGCTTGCCAAGACTGTGCAGCAGCACCATCAGACGCGTATGAAGAAGACTACGACTCCGCTTGAGACCCGGTCATCAGTCGCCCTACAGCGGAAGGATAAGCGGTATGTCTTAAGGTGTTGGGTGGGGCCACAGCCATGGCTAGGTCCGAGCGCATCTCCAAGGGCCGTGGGCTCAACCTCGTGGACGTCGCGCTGCCATCGAGCGAAGCGGTGGCTCCAGCAGGCCCGGCCATTGCTGTTAACGGCGCCGAGCTTCGGGCCAAGGCTCTCAAGCGCGTAATGAACCCGATGGAGCGACAAGTGGACGAGGCCATTTGGACCGCCTTCCAAAAGAACGACTTTTCCGCGTTTTTCCGCCTCCAACAGCAACAGGTCAAGGCCACCACCCTTAACCCGCTACTCTTCCAGCGACCCGCCGACGGCGGCTCGATTCTCATGGCCGCGGCCATGCACAACCGCACTGACGTCATCGAGGCGCTCCTTGCGATCGACTCGGTTCGTCGCGCGCGTGGCCATCGCTCATAAAACTCGTAGAAACACGTTGTGCTGCGCGATTACAATGGCAAATCTGCCGGTGACATCGCCGCGGACCAGGGCCACGCGGCGGCAGCCACGGCGCTTCGCGCGTGCGAGACCGTCGAGGACGACAAGCAGTACGTATACGATGTATACAGTGTCGACGTCTCGGCGACCAAGTCGCTGCCCGCGCCGGCCGAGCTGGACGACGTGCCTGTTGTCGAAGGTAGCGGTCGCGCAGGTGACCTCGTTGAGACCGACTCCATGTAGTTAGCACGTCGGTGGAGAAGTGGCTCATGTACGAAACGCAAGGCGACATGGACTCGCCCGACAGAGAGCTCCTCTTCGATGTCAGCGACAGCGACAAGGACGACATGCACGAGTGCGTCTTGCGATGGCAGCATAATTGACGCGACGCATTGCGCTAGGGACGACGAAGATTCGAACGACGAGGGCTACGTGGCTAATGACTACCCCGACGAGGAGTCGTCGGACGAGGAGCTTGACGAGGGCATGGCGTCGGACGCGTCCGACGAGTGGCAGGCAGCGTGGCAGCGGAGCAACCGCCACGCCGATGGCTCATCCGACCCGTGGACAGCCCATCGTGCTGACTACGAAGCCGATGGCGACTACTGATCCAACGTATGAGTACGCTAACTTTAGCTCGCTAACAATAGCATCTTCTGCAAGCGTTGCTAAAGGCGGTGGGACATCATGGCAGTGGGCGCTATTTCCGGGTGCCAATCGCGCGATGGGGTAGAGATATCGACGCGCAGAATCCAATTGGCATGCCTTCGATCGTCCGGCTGTGCCGCCTGTACAACTGCCACCGGTACGCGAAGGCGGCCGGTCTGTGCCTGAGCCACCACCGAGCCGAATCGGCACATGTCTCGTCGGGCGGCGTGTTGGAGGCCCCCGCCGCGCCCACGAAGCGGCCGCCGACGACTGACGAGTCGCCCAAGGAGGTGGCCGAACGCCGGTGCAAGCAGCGCGCGCAGCGCAGGGAGAGAAATCGCGACCGGATGTGCTCGCCAGACACCCGCCTCATTTTGCGCGAGCGCCTGCGACTCCGCAACGCCGGTGCCAGTGGCGCCAGTGTCTAGTCAGTTATTATAAGACCATGCTAAGCTATTAGATCTCCAAATGACGAGGTGGTCATGGGTCGAGTGCGAAGACACGTTTGAAACCAATTTGTCACTTGAACATGACCAACGTCATGGGGCCAGCAGGGCAAGTTCGACGCAGGTGAGTCTGGTCAGTCAGCACTCAGCCCGAGACGGAGTTGTGCAGTTGTCATCGAACTCTGAATCAGTCTCAGTTCTCTGCAATCGCAGAGTTGGTATCTGCATTTGCATAGGTGGCGTGAGCTGGGGGTCTCCCACGAGCTATCAACCTCTCGTGGGTGGTCGCAAGCGGTGATGACGCCGTCGAAGTGGTTTAGATCAGTACAGTAAAGGCCCAGTGTCGAGCGCATGGTGGATTCGTGATGGCACCAAACACGCGCTTCAACGATGTACCTGAGTGGGACCTTAGAGACAGCGATCCAGTACACTAGTAAGCTGGGCGCATGTCGTTCTCAGGGGGGAAGGAGGCGCAAGTTCTTGTGGCTCTGGCGGTGCCTATCGTCGTCCACGGAACAGCACCTTCGTCCGCCAGCTGCACTTCGCAGCTCACACCGGATGGCACTCGAAAGAATGCAAACATGTTCCCTTCACATACCAGCAGGCCCGGCCTTCATCGAGCGTCCACCGCACCTGCTTTGGACCTTCTCAAACCACACGACGATGTCGACTGCAAGTGTCTCCGCCGAGCACACAGGCGGTAATCTCAACGCAAACCTGGTCATGGCGCCACATGGCGGGTGGTAGCGTGGGACGTAGCTGCGCTTCTCGCTCTCTCCCCCCGTCGCTTACCTCGCCCTTGGCCCCCCAGCCTTCGTCGACGCCCGCGCCCGTCTGGTCTCTGCCCTCAAGAGCCGCCCTCGATGGCCTGCAGGCTTGTTCGCGGCCACCAAACGCGCAAGAGCTGCCGGAGGACTCACCCGCACAAACGACAAGTTGAAGTAGCTTGGGTCACCTGGTCCGTTCACTTGATTGTTGTATCCACGTGTCAGCACCCCGACCCCTGGTTGAAGTTGCCGGTAGATCTGAGTCGCCCGATGCACGCAAGATGCCAGGCGACCGTGCACCGAGCACAAGTATATGAAAGCATCTTAAATATTCAGGTGGTGGCGTCTACTCCGAGGGGCGCGGGCGGCTTTTGCGCTTGACGTGGTTGGCCCCACCGACCAGCGCGTCTTCGTAGCGAAAGTGCACCGAGCAGAGGCCGCGCACGCGAGCAAACTTGGTACAGCCTTCGATCTTGCACCGGGTGCCACCGCCATGTAGCCGGCAGAGGCCGCCGGTTTGGGAGGGTGTTGAGCAGTTTTCCATGAGGCATTTGCGCCCACCGCCGTGGCGCGTACAGCAACCACCGTTCCGTGCATACGATGTGCACGAGGCAACGCGGCAGCGAGCGTTACGATTGGGCGTCGTGTCGTCGAGTGTGCGCGGCACTACGCTGTGTTTCGCGGGGCTCGGGCGTTCGGCAGGGTGCATGGACGGCTCAGCCCACGAAAAGGGTGGTCGGTGGGGAAACGGCGACGCAGCCACCGGACGCAGCCGTTCGCGGAGATGGAGGAGGCAGTGTTCGGCCTCCTTGGCGTAGCGGCGACAGGCCGCGACGCGGCAAAGGCGTAACTCAAGAGACGCGGACCGGCGGAGCGCCATGGCTGGCGCACACGTTCCTTCCGACCGCGACCGTTCCCGCGGGGCCAGTCGGAGCATCGCGGGGCGTTGCAAAAGCTAGAATACCCGCATCGTCAGCCCGTTGTTCTCTTCAAGAAGCCGCTTTTTGTTTCTTTTTTGAATCATTTGTTTCGAATTTCTTTTTCTCGATCCCACTGTTCCCTATTCGCTTACACCAAGTGTCGATGGGCATCCGTCGGCGACGACGCCGTCGAGGACTTGGGTCCACGCCACTCGTTTGTGCGAATTTCACGCGACACGAAGCTACCCGCGTACAGTAAACCTGTTGAAACGCGGGTTGTGGCCCCGAGAGAGTCCCATGCACGCCGCAGCGCACGACCCGGCCTCATACACGGGGGTGGACGAGGTGCTAGGCTGCTGAACTTGATTCCATTCGGCCAGGAAGACCGGCATCCTTCCGTGATACAACTCCGCCGCTATCATTACCACCCGACGGCGCTCCCGTCCGTGCGTCGACGGCTGCCGGTTGCCGATTGCACCCGCCTCCGGTGGCAACGCCCATCACCCGAGCCGCGTCACACCCGCATCTCGGCCCTTCAGTGCCACGTCCGCACCCAGCACGACCGACGACGCGCCCCTCGGTGCCCGTGGCGCTGCCGTGGCCGTGACTCCGTCAGGCCCCCGAGGTCGTCGCCGACGTTGCCGTTGGTGTGTGCGTTCTGCTGGAGGTGCCACGTATGGGGCTTGGGATTGGATGCGAAGTGAATTTCGAAGTTGCCGCCGTTTCGCGCCGCACGAGATGGGGCAGCTTCCACTCGGTTTCCGCAAAAAGTATATATATCTACTTGGGCCTAGCTACTGTTTTCCATTTGTCAATCTGCGCTCATGAGCACGAGCACCCGGGTCCGCGTGTGTATTGTCGAGGGCTGCGATCGCTTTGCCAAGGTCCATGGCACGTGCCTTGGCCATGTGCGCAGCAAGGGCGTGCTACCGCCACTGGCAGCGCTCGTGAGCCGCGTGGCCAAGAAGCGGCCGGTGTGCGTCCGCCTCAAGAACCGCAACCGGCAATGTGCCGCGGAAGGATGTCTTGCGTACGCTCGTCGAGGTGGCTACTGCACCAAGCACGGCGGCGGCCGCAAGTGCAGCATCGACGGGTGTGGCACCACAGCACAAGCGTATGGCATTTGCCGTCTCCACGGAGGTGGTGCGCGGTGCAAAACACCGGGTTGCACCCAATTTGCCCGCGCCCACGGCGTTTGCGGCTTGCACGCCAAGGACACAGCTAGCCCGCGGTCGATCGAAGACTACGACGTCCATGTTCAATCGTGTTGAGCACTTCCTTTTTAAGCCCAATGTATTGTAGTTCGATTCGATGCCATGGAAATGCACCTTGCAGCTGATGCCTCGATCGAACGAGCGTCTTTGCAACCCGAGATTCCATGTTTCGTGCATCGCTTCGAAATCAATCTACGCTCGGCTGTCGATCGGCATGAGTGGTGTTCCAAGATGGGAGGATCGCGGCTATTCCATGGCGGAACGAGATCGAAGTAGCAGCGTGAACATCTCCCAGTGCGAGGTGGTCATTGAGATCGGGGCGCAACTGCTGCACGCAATGGCAGCCTGCCACTGCGGTCGATATGTACACTTGAAGTGGTCGGAATCTGGAAGCCTTTCTGAACAATTAAATATAAATATATCAAGCGTTATGTAACATTCCATAATTATTTAATTTTCAATGTGAGCAGGGTCTTTGTACGTAACAACTGACCAATGGGCATCGTCGGGACGGAGAAGGAGCCAATCAGCGCCTTTCGATATTTGAAAAGAATTACCGTAGGTTTGACTGGAATAAAATAAAAAGATAGAACAGTGGATTTTGTGATTTTGTGCTGAGTGCTTCTGGGGCGACGAGATACCATGAAGCTCTTGAAGCGCAGCATCAGCGAGAAGGATGGCACGGGCAGCGTTGTGCTTCGCGCGGAGGACCCCGAAGACATGTGGCACGTCTTCAACCTCATGCACAAGGGTGACACGGTCAAGACGACCACCGTGCGTAAGGTGATCAAGGAGGGCACGACGGGTTCGACCACGAGCCAACGCGTCCGCATGACGCTTTGTCTTGAGATGGAGCACATCGACTTTGACCCGGCAAAGTGCCTCTTGCGCATTCGCGGCAAGAATGTCGAGGAGAACCCGCACGTTCGCGTATCTCGATTGCCTCGACAACTAGGCATCTTATATGCGAGTGGTGTAGATGGGTGCATACCACACGATCGACTTGGAGCTTAGCAAAGACTTTACGCTTGCCAAGCAGTGCTGGGATCTTATGAGCCTCGAGCGCATCGATACAGCGTGCAACGTGGCAAAGCAGGCGGAGGCTGCCGCGGTAACCTTTAAGCTCTCGAGCAGTGCGCGTCACAGAGCGTAGGTGGTCATGCAAGCCGGCCTCGCGCACGTGTGCTTGATCAAGGGTCATATGACAGTCATTCGCGCCAAACTAGAAACTTCCATTCCACGCAAGCGCGCGGGCAACACGTCTCACGCCAAGGGCATGGAACGTTTCTACGACAGCATTGTGCAGGTACCCCTCTCGCCATGTCGCCAGCGTCCGACGTTGTCTCACTCCCCACAGGCCATCAAGCGCCACGTGGACTTTGCTTTGGTCAAGTGCGTGCTTCTGGCGAGCCCGGGGTTCGTCAAGGACGACTTCCACAAGTTCATGATGGAGTACGCGCTGCGGGCCGACGACAAAGTGCTCCTCGAGAACAAGTCGAAGTTCATCCTTTGTCACGCGTCTTCGGGCCACAAGCACGCGCTCGACGAAGTGCTCACTGACCCGGTGCGTTGGCCGGCTGCCTCCTGGCTCTCATGGGCCCGTAGAAAGTCCAGAGTCAACTAGAAGATACCAAGGCCGCTGGGGATGTCAAGTGCCTGGAGGCGTTCTTCGAAATGCTCCACACGGACCAAGACAAGGCCTATTACGGCTACAATGTGCGCGCCCTCCTGGCGCTCTACCTCACGTGTGGCTCCTAGCACGTCGTCAAGGCCAACGGGCAGATGGCCATCGACACGCTCTTGATCACGGACGCACTATTCCGCAGCCAAGAGATTGCCGTGCGCCGCAAGTACGTCGACTTGGTCGAGGCCGTCCGTGCCAACGGTGGCCAAGTTCGCGTCTTCAGCAGTCTGCACGTCTCTGGCGACAAGCTTGGCCAGCTCAGCGGTGTTGCCGCACTGCTTCGCTTCCCACTGCCCGACTTGGACGACGACGACAAAGACGAGGACTCCGATGACGACGGCGACCTCGCCAAGCAGATTAGCGCCGTCGTGGAGCTCGACGACACCGATGTCGAGTACATGTAGATGCAATCACCACTGTACAGCGGGTTCATCGTCCAGATGCTAGCTTCGTGGTGGAATTTAAAAGGATGTCTGGAGCGGGACAGGCAGTCTCAGCGTGCCACGAAACCTTGGCACCAGCTGCAACCTGGGGCAGCGCCAACTGCGGCGCACAGAATAGTGCTGGACAACGAGGACACATGGCATGCAAGGGTTTAAATACGAACGAGATCTAACGGAGCACGCTACGGAAGGAGCAAGTGGGTTTCCAGCACCGCCGCCAGTTGCAGCACGTGTTTGGCGAGCTTGGTGGCAGCTTCGACCGGCGGCACCCCGACGAGGTCGTAGCTCCCGACCAGCTGCACCGAGGCGAGCGTCGGCGTTTGCGGCACCGAGTGGACAAGTAGCCCCAGTTGTTCACGGCCCAGCGAGTACTTCGCAGGTGGCAGCGAGAGGTCGTCGACCGCCACGGTCGCGGAGCCGACGAGGACGGTCGTCGGCGCTACTGCGCGCCGAAAGCGGACTGCGTGGTGCTCGAGCACCTTCATCTCGAGGACGGACTCGACGCGGTGGTAGAGATGGGTGTTGGCGTCGACCTCGAGCAACTTTTCCTGTCGCGTGAGCGTGTACAGGCCATCGGCGAACGAGCTCACGGCCGCCCGCTCCCAGATGCGGTCGACCACCGTCTGTGATAGCACGGGCGAGTCGACCCACTCCTTGCTCATCGAGACGAAGAGCTCCGATCCGACGGACCAGATCTCGCCAAACCAGTTGCTACCGGCCCGTTGGATCGAGAGCACGGGCGTGCCCGTGGCCTGGGGCAGTTGGAAGCTCGTGAGGAATGCCACGGCGCAGTCTGTCGCGGCGGCGAGGCGCTGGCGTTGGCTGGTCGTCACGGACGGCAGTTTGGCTGAGGCGCGCTTTGGGGTGGCGGAGGGCACGGCTGCGATGGTTTGCATTGTGTCGACCAAACTCTTGTTTAAGAGCGCTTGAATGAGTACCATCTGCGACTGGGACCGATTTAACGCCTCGGTGAGCTCCTGGTTTTGCTGCCGCAGGGCAAGAACTTCAGCAGCCGTAGTGTCACTGTTCGTCGGAGGCGCCATCACCCGATCGCGCACAAGCTGTTCAAGCTCTGCAACGCGCGACCGAAGGTACGTAACCTCTTCCTTTTGCTTGAGGCGGCAGCGACGCGAGGCCTCGCGCACCTGCAACTTGCGCTTTTCACCCTTCATCGGCGCCTCCGTCGCAGGCTTCTTTGCCGGTCCGTCCTCGGCCAGCAACGGGAAGGGCGAATCAATCATCGCAAAGAGGTCATGGTCAAAGGTGTGCTCCTCCATCGTACTCACGGGCATAGAGACCAGGCAGCTCCATGGCGTCGGCGTCGGCGCGGTCGCGTGCGGGGGCATGGACTTGGTCGTTCCCCGTCGGTTCAAATCTCACCTCGGAACCTAGGTGCACCCACGATTTTAAAAACACAAGACTCAAATATGCATACAAATATCATGTAATACCGATGAAAAAACAATTAAATTCCGCACCCACACAGCCACCAGGTGCATAATCAGATCCAATGCGAATTTAAGGCGCGCGAATTTGTTAAATAAATTAATTAACTTTCCCATTAAGTTACGTTGGGACTTTACGCAGTATCGATGGACAACGACGCCAGGATCGTCGCTCGTCTAGCGCCATGGCTCACTGCATGTTCGCCCGTGCATTCGCGTCACCGATGACCACAGCGAGGGCGCTCTGACATCGTATAGTGCACGCCGCTTATATAAGTCTGCTGGTACTTAATTAAAAATGAACTTTGCCCGTTGAGAACTTGAGCCGCTCCCAACGACTTCACGACAGGCGACAGGATGTCGATGAACTCCTTGGGGCTGGCGCAATGAAAGGGACTGTTAGTGGAGCGAGAGGTCATGACAAGTGTTCTTGCGTTAGGCGCTCGTTTGCGTGTCTGTACGATCGCTGTCGCAGGCCAGCGTAAAGGATTTCATGGCCGCGGGAGCCCCTTTCCATGCCTGGAACGACGGCAGCGTGAGGAAGGCGCGCTGGGATGCCTTGTACTCGGTCTGCTGCTGCTTGGCAGCGGCGTACGTTCTCTCAACCGGCGCGGACTCGAGCTGTGACGCTGCGGCAAATAGCTTGCGGCGCGCGAGCCGAGAGCACATTTTTTGCTTTGTCTTGAGGTCCACGACCTTCTTGGTGCCCTAGACATACGCACATGGATCTCTATTAAGTCGGCACGGAGAACGCAGGTACCATCTTGAGACCACGAGCGCCGACGAGGTACTCAACGTCGGGCTTCGTGTCCAGCGGCGCTGGCCCCGTCCATTCCTTTGGAATAAGCGTCCAGTTGAGCGACAAGCCGGACGCACTCGTTCGAGTGGTCGCCTCGAGTGACCGCGTTAGCGGGAACGCAGCCGTGGTCGTCGCCACCGCTACGTTTGTGGCTCCTCCTCGCTGCAAACTTTGCGTCACGGTGTCTACCGCGAATTACCGCCATACGCCTCACCACGCAGCACTACCTCGGAAGCTAGCGGCATCACTCTTCGTGTCGACACTCACGACAACGCTAGAAAGGTGGATCTAAGATTGCGTGTGAGGAGAGGCGGCTTGGCCAGCGTCGTACTGGAGCGAACCACTGGGAGAGCAGGCTGCCCTGGAGGCCACAGCTGAGCCACTTGCAGATCTTGTCGCTGCAGGACATAGACACCGTTCGGTTGGCTTCGGGGATGTCGGTGCGACCAGACTTGACACGCGCAACACCTCGGACGTTCGAATGTCTGGTGCTCGTGACTTCCTTTGCACCCGTAGTGCGGCAAGGCACCGTGGTCACTAGATCCGAGTCGAGCTTGCGCCGCTTTAGCTTCTGCTCGTGGATATCTTCCAAGACGTCGGCTTTCATGTTGTAGAGGGCGGCGTCGCCACAGGGTGCTTCACTCACATACAAGTGCAGTTTGCACGATGCCAGGAGCGCCAGTTTGCCGTTGGTCGAATGCTCAAAGATGGTCGGCGCTTCGTCGATAAAGAAGGCTGCAAGGTAGAGATATCGAAGGAACGCGCGGCGACACATGATCTCGGCGTGCGCGTCGTGAATGAGGTACCCGTCGGCACACAGACTGCTCTGGCCGAGGCACTTGGTGCCGGACCCGACGCTCAAGACATCGAGCGAGCCTTCGCGCTCGACGACGATGGCGGCAAGTACGGTGTGCTCGTTGGATGCATGCTTCTTCGCTGGGATCTTCGCGTGGAACCAAGCAAGCGCGGCTGCGGCCACGTCGTCGGGCGTCGCCATGGCGCGTGCCAATTGTTGTTCGGTGGTTTTGGGGTGGCCCCCCCTACTGCCCTAAAACAAGGGCCCAAGGAAGTTCTCTATCACGCAAGGCTAAATCCACACAATAAGATATGAATTTTCAGTACACCTAATCCATATTATTGTAGCATCATGTTGCATGGTTGCGTTTGAATAGCTGCATGTGAATGTAGCTAAGATGCCCTAGCCTTAGGGTCCCTTATCCTAGGTTGGCCCGTTGATTTCGGAGAAAACGGGGACCCACCCCTCGCAGAAACCTTATCAACCAGCAATCCAGTTGCAGCAGCTGGGTCATGGCGCGGAGCAGCCACGACAAGTCCACGGAGGGCGGCCGCAAGCGCCGGCTGCGGGCTGCATCGCCGTCGCCAGATGAAGCAGACGGGGCGCCCAAGCGTAAGAAGGCCAAGCGCGCGCCCAAGAAGGTGCGGCAAGTCGTCGCAGAAGGCGAAAGCAGTGGCGACGACAACGTGCCCCTGCGCAAGCGACCTGCCAAGGCCATCAAGAAGAAGAAAACGAGGAAGAAGGCGAAACCTGTGCGCCCCGCTTCGTCAAGCTCCGAGGCCAGCGATACCGACGAAGACGAGGAGACCTATTTGCACATCCAGAACGGGTCAGGGCTTTCGACGGCCGTCAAGGTGCCGGCGAAAAAACAGCCCCGTGGCGACCGCCATCTGCGCAGTCGCCACCTCTGGCCCGAGGACAAACTCGGTGCGCCATGGCTTCCTGCGACCGCTAAGCCCATGTCGATCAGCGAGGAGATCTATCTCTTGGCGTCGTACATCCGACTCCAGCCCATCGAGATCGAAGCGCGACGCGCACTGAGCGGCAAGATCAAGGCCACCATCGAGAAGCAGATGGCACCAACCTCCGTGACCTTCGACGAGTTTGGCTCGCTCGCCGCCGCGTGCGAGCCACGGGCGACGTTTCGCAGCGACATCGATCTCTCCATGGAGCGCTCGACGGCCAAGCCCGCCCCCACGGACGACGACCCCAACGACAGCACCGACAACTCGAGCTCGTACGAGGACGAAAAAGACCCCGTGTACAACTCGGGCATGAGCTTCAACTTTGCGACTAGCACCACGAGTGAGACCGACTCCGCGCCTGGCATCTCGCGCGCGCAGCAAGCCCGCTTCCTGGCCCGGGCCAGCATCGGGCTGCGGCAAGGAGGCGACTACCGCGTCGACGTCCGCGGGCGAGCCAAAGTCCCGATCATCAACCTTGTGCACGTACGCCTGCCACCTAAGAAACAGACGGCAGCGTGTTTATGGCTAGTTTGTGTCGCGGCTTGAAGTCGACATCAGCATGGGCGTCGATAAGACGTCTGTGAGCGACCAAGTGATTGCTTGGTACGCCGCCACGTACCCCGTGTTCAATCCCGTCGTCGTACGTGCACGGCCACCGCGCCGAGAGTCACGGATCTGTAGGTGCTGCTCAAGGAGTTCCTGCATCAGTCGGGCCTGAGCAAGCCGTTCGAAGGTGGCATCGGCAGCTATCGGTTGTATGTGATGGTCGGCCACGTGATCAATCTCGTGGACGAGCCCTCGAACGCCTGGCGCGTGCTCAACCTCTTCTTCGAGCACTTCAGCGGCCCCGGGCGCTTCCAAAGCAGCACTGTCCTTCACCTCCAGATCCCGCGAACCAACGTGCGGGTGCGCATTTCGTGCCGGCGGCGACCCCCACGTTCCTCTTGCGTAGTGCGAGGCCGAGTTCAAGAGCATCTTCCGCATCCGTGAGTGCAATACGCTTTTCCAGCTGGCAGCCGAGGCGCTGCGCACGGCGATACGCGCGCCAAAGCGCGGCCCGTCCATCCTCGCGGCTATCTTCTGCTCCGCCGACCTGCGCGAGGACCGGGAAGAGAGTGTGCGCCGCGCCGAGGCTGTGTTGTTTGCGCCGGCCCCCAAGCCGGAGCCGCCGAAGAAAGAGATCAAAGATGTGCGCTTTGGGAAGCGCCACCAAGTGACGTCCACCAAGAAGCTCAAGAAGCTACAGACAAAAGCCAAGCCCTTCCCCCGGACCCCCCTTCGCACTGCAACCGTCGTCATCGACCTGACGGGCTAGAGACGCTAATGGATCCCGCGACGTCCGATTGTGTCACATGCTTGAGGGCGTAGTTGGATTGCGATAGAATCCGCGAGGCAGCATCTCGCAGCACAACCTCTCGCGGTTGCATAGTGCCGGCGGCGTCGGCCGTGCCGGATGCCGTGCGAGAGCTGCAGGTCGATGGAGGCGAGAGTTGGCTGGGAAGCGTGGGACTGAGGAGAAGCCAACGCGTTGCGCGCAAGTGCGCGCGTGCCAGGCGCCATTACCACCGTCATGGACAACGTCGTTCTGTATGGCACGTCGTTCGCTTCAAGCGCCGACCATCGTACCCAATCTTGTTGATGGATCATCGTGGGTGGCGTCGGCCGTCGAGAGCGGTGTCGGACCCGACCGATTCCCAACGACTTCGGCGTCCACACGGACGCTCGCCACATGGCCCCATTTGCTCGGCAAGCGGCTCGGGCAACTGCTCGCATGCTTGGCCTCCAGTCCAGGCATTCACAAGCGCACCCGCCACAACAACTCCTACTTTCGACGTCGGCAGTGCCAACGTCAGTCGTTGCTCGTACGCCGAAAGGGTGCCCATCGAGGTGCCGAGTGTCTGGTCGTCCGCGAGGTGGCAAGCCGCCTCGGGCGTGTCATCAGCGCGCTTGGCGTGGCTCTGGCTGCCTCAGCTTGTCTCGCGCGCGCCAGATGCGCGCACCTGGGCGCGATCAGGGCGTTGGCAATGGCGGCGCACCCAACCGGCGCTGGCACAGGTGGCGACTCGCGGAAATTTCCTCCTCAGACGGCTCTGAATGGACGCAGCTGTTTACGTCGACGGGGTGCTGCTGCGATGCATCAACAGGCTGCCTGCGTCCTTACCATTTTCCAATTTCCCCGCCAACACCATGAGCAGCATCGAGCAGATCGACAGCATGTGGAACGACCACAACGTGGCCCGCAAGGCCGTGTTCGACTTCGCGACGACGACCGCCGAGGCCGAGCCCGAGAACCCCGAGGTGCTTTGGCGCCTCGCCCGCTCCAACTACGAGTACGCGATTGAGAAGAGCGTCTCGAAGGAGCTCAAGAAGAAGCTCACGTACGAGCGCCTCGACATCGCTACCAAGGCGCTCGAGCTCGCGCCCGAGAGCGGCGATTGCCACAAGTGGTGCGTGCCGAGGCTTCCACGACGGCTTCCTGACGCGGCGTAGGGTCGGCATCTCGACGTCCGAGGTCAACGAGTACGAGAGTGTGCTCACGAAGCTCAACTCGGCGCTCACGATCCGCGATCACTTCATCAAGGCCAGCGAGCTCAGCACGGAGGATCCCATGGCATCGCACCTGCTTGGCCGCTGTATGTTGACGCTGCCGGCGGGAAACTCAATGGGCCGTAGGGTGCTTCCGCGTGAGCGACATGTCGTGGGTCGAGCGTGCGGCCGCGCGCGGCCTCGCCGGCCACTTGGCGCCGCACTCGAGCTTCGAGGACGCCCTCGCCAACTTCCTCAAGTCGGAAGAAATGAAGCCCGGTCACCTCAAGATGAACACGTGGTTTATTGTCCAGACCTACGCCAAGCTCAAGAACAAGACCGAGGCCAAGAAGTGGGCCGCCAAGGTCGCGGCGATGCCCAACCTCCTCGAGGAGGACTACGACATCGATGCCCAGGTCAAGGCCTACTTGTAATCGCAATCCCAGCGTGTGTATGTTCTGTGATGCCGGTGTTCAGCGCTACAAACGTCGGTCGCTTGAAATTGGACGCAGGACGCAGTTCTTCTCGTTGGCCGCAGAATGGCGCATTTGGCATCCATTTGGATGCCCCTGGCATGTTCGAGGCAATGAAAATGGTGCGTGCGCAACGCGTGGAAGACGTAATTGTAGGCGAAGAATGCAATGCTTAGAGTCGGGACGGCTTACATCGCGACTTCCGGGGCCTTGGCCTGAATGTCTTCCTTTGTCTCGAGGAACAACAGTGGGACCATGCCGAGCATGCATCCGACCACGACGCCAATTGTGCAGCCCGTGTAGTGGGCGACGCGAGTCACGCGCATGTCGAGCTGCTCCTTGAGCAGCTTGGGGTCGGCAAGACCCATGCGGGCTGCGCAGTCTTCGATGACACCCCCGAGACCGATACCTGCCACATCGCTGGGCCCATTAGTACTTTCGATAGGCAGATGAGGATACCTGATGGTGTTGCCAATGCCAGCGGCAGCCATCGTCGAGATGCCGAGCGAAACTCCGACCGTCGTGTCAATGTAGTCGCCCGCAATGATCAAGATGAAGTTATCCACAAAGCCAAAGCCAATGAAAGGAACCATGCTGCGCATCATGACCTGATGTAGCTGTGCTTTGGACGGCGGAGGCACAGCCACCGTGGTCGTTGGCAGCAGCGCTTGTATCCGTGAGATCGTGCCCGCATCGATGGTGTTGGCCAAGAGCTCCAGCTCATGGTCCGTGGCCTGCGAAAGACGCTGAAGCACCGCGCGATTTGCGTTCGCTTGCGTGCTCAGCGTGGCTGCCCGCGCCCGCGGCCAACCGCGCGGCCCAAGTCCCACGACCTTCCGCAGCATGGAAATGGATTGTGTCGGCGCGCGCGCCCCAGGTTCGCTAGCGCGTGTCGCACGCACCGCTGCATGGAGCACCTCAGCCTCGCGAGTCTACACGCGAATTTTATCCGGACATCCGGTTGGCGATGATCAGGTAACTGCCACGTCGAGATGTCTGCGCCTGTTGACCGCGGCGGCAGGGACCCTGGCCAGCCCAAGCCTGGGCACACGGCCACCCTGGTGGGCAAGACCGCACGTAGTGCCTTGGAGACAAATCGGCCAGCGCCCGGAAGCAGCACCAAAGTCGTCCCCGTGAGCACCGCTGCGACAACCAAGCACTTGGCGCTGTTCGACGAGGATGCTGATGTCGATGGCTTTGTTTCGTCGTATATTCACGCAGGCACATGGCATGGCTGCAAAATCGTCCTGTAGGTCACCGGTGGAGGCATTCGCAACGCCAAGAGCGCAGTGGGACGCGCTTGACATGGAGATTAGCGACGAACTGGAGGATGGCCCCGCTCAACGTCGCCGGAAAGCGGACGACGACGACGACGCCGATGGGTTCATCAACGACAACCCCGACTACGTGCGGAAGATGCTAGAGAAGAAAGTTCAAGCCTATGCATCGCACATCAAAGAGATGAAGGCGCGCATGGAAAAATGGCAAGCGCACAAGGTTTGGCGTCGCCAGGACTTGGAGCCGCACGATGCATAGAACGTCTATGTGGAACACATCAAGAAGCTCGAGTTGCGACTCAAAGAGCAAGCCGACGCATTTGCCAAGGCCGAGGTAGAATGGGAACAGGAGGCCCTCGCGCTGTCCAGAGCCGGCGCCGGTCACCGCACTACGACATTCACTATCCACGAAGCCAGCGGCCGCCAAGGCCAGCAAGAGCTTGAGCGGCAAAAAGCCAAGGAAGCCGTCCGCCAGATGCTGCGCGGTGCTGCAGACGTGAACGCCGACGACGACGGCGACGACGACCTCTCCAACATCCGCGCCCTCACATGGCTCCAACGCGCATGGGGGCTCTTCCGGCGCCTCGTCCCCCTTACCCGTGACATCAAGCAGATCGAGGCTCGATATGGGCCTTCGGTCGCCGCCTATTTTGTGTTTTGCCGCTGGATCATTCTCAACTACATGGTGGTGTCGATACCGGCGCTCTACTTCCTCGTGCGCCATATTCTCGAGCTCTCGATGACCGTTCGAACGGCGCAAGGTTGGCCGTGGTTCTAAGGGCGGCTAGGACTACGCCGCTTGGGGCGCAACGACTGGTTTTGTGCCCAAGTTCCTTTTGTTCCCGAGCTATACGTCGGACGAGGCGTTTGCGTACAGCGTAGGTCGCCTGACTCACTTTGCTCGAACAGTTGCCGCTGTAGCTCTTCTTAAGCGTCACAAGCGCTCTCTTTCTTCTCGTGTCCACGCGCAAGTGGCTCCGAGAAGACCGGCACTTCAAACTTGTTCGTGCTGCCGATGTCGGAAAGCAAGCCAAGTTCGGCAAAATCCTTCTCAATGCTTGGGACTTTGACGCGACTTCTGCCGAGGTAGACTCCTCGATCACGTCGCAAACCGACCCACGCCAACCAGGACGCTTCGGACTTGCGCAAAGGCATATGGGAGAGCTTCCACGTCGCCCTTTACGATGACATCAAGCAAGAGCAGATTCGCAACCGCACCAAGTCTTAATGCTGCTGCGAGGGCAGTTTATGACGGGTCATAGACGCGAGCGGTACAAGCTGTACGGTCGTCGCGCTGTGGCGCTGCTCGTTTACATCATCGTCCAAGTTGTGTCGTGGGGGCTCATCGGACTCTTGACCGTTGAGGCCTCTTCGTTCGCGCTCATCATCAAAGCACAGGTTCCTGCTCTGCAGCCGTATGCGGCCAGGTACCCTCGTACTTTGTCATGGGCGCAGCGCTAGATCGCGTAGCATTGTGCCACTGGGTGTGAGTATTATCAACGGCGCGCTCCCCACCATCATCGGCCTTCTGACCGACTTTGAGCGCTGGGACGACAATGGCTTTCGCATCAAAGCCATGGTCACCCGACTCTTCCTGGCTCAAATCCTTAACATCTTGCTTCAACTGTGGTCCTACGCGATGCTATTGGACCCGTATCTGTACACAACGTCCGAGAAGGGACTCTCGTGGCTGCCGTACCCTTACGAGATTCGCGCCAACGTCATGCAAAAGTTCAAGCCGGACACATACGCTTGTCGCGCAGAACAAGTTGCTTCGGGACTCGTCGTGCTCGTGCTTACCAACTTTGTGACGCCCAAAGTGACGCTCTTGACCATGGCCGGGGTTTTCGGCCTCGTGGATGGTGCCAAGAAGCTCCGGGCGCAGCGACGCCAAGCCGCCTTCACGCCTGCAGATCGCCGATCTGAGTTTCTGCTCGCGCCCAAGATGGTCGCGCTCATGTACTCGTGTACGCTGTACACATTTGCCATCCCGCTCTGCCCATCGTCGGGCATTTCCACCGTGCTGCTTCTGGTTCTCGGCTTCAAATTCGACAAGCAATACCTCCTCGTATGCGCACCATCTCGCAAGGGTAACTACAGCTGCCTTAGGCCTTTCAAAAGAAGCCGGCAACGCCGTGGAGCGCCAAGAACGCCGGCGCCTTTTTCATTAAACTCTATTGGTGTACGATTGCCATTTATGTCGGCGGCATGTATTGGTTCCTGACAAACGCGACGCTGCCGAAAGCTTGCGCGAAGCAAGTGGCGGATACGCCGCTTATCTGCACCGCCTACGACGCCGCGTCGCAGACGTGTACCCTCAACACGACAAATCCCATGGTGCGTGATGCAATCGACCTGCAAGGAACGCAGCGCTGTGGGTAGAGTCACTTCTTCTCAGCCAACGCAACGGGCGAATGCTCGAGCTACCCGTCGTGCATCTGCAGCAACGCATGCGGACCGTTCACCAATGTTACGTCAGGTTATACCCCGATTCTAGAGGTATTTTGGAGGGAACCTCCATTTGCAACTAACTGACTCTAGTTTTTCAACTCTATCGACACGATCAGCTCCTTTGTAGCTCTCGCAACGTCAAGTGTGACGCTGGTCTGGTGCCTGGTCGGCCTCCTTGCCATGCAAGTGCTGCTTCAAATCAATTCCGTTGAAGCCACGCAAGTACGTCCCACGCATGGAAATGGGTGGGCAAAGAGGCGGTAGCTTGTCGGCCTCGTAAAAGACCAAGAAGCCAAAGGGCAAATCTCGGCGCTTGTCAAGAAACTCGCCATTCAAGACAAAAAGCTCAAGCTCCAGAAGCTCCAGAATTAGACAATATTGACCATACCAACCAAGACTATTGTTTTATTCGAATAGTGCCGTTTTCTGGGTGCAGTCGCGGCTTGATGCTACGGGACGCACTCCTTGCGCCGCACCAGAGCAGAGCGCTCGGGCAGGAGATCGACGGTTAAGAGGTGCGGCGCATGACAATTGTGTGCAATTTGCCCTTTCGCGAACGTTCCCGGAGCCTCGCATCCGGATGGGCCGTCCGGTTGGTTGCTACAAAAACACTCGGGCTTCAATGGCGACCAAGTAGGTCTGCGGCGCCACGCGGTCGGCTCATGATGGCGTGTAGGAAGCTGATTCTGTCGGGTATCCAGCCCACGGGCGTGCCCCACCTTGGCAACTACTGCGGCGCTGTGGCCAAGTGGGTTGGTCTGCAAAACTCGGCGCCGGTGCCGCGGGAGTCGCAGCTGTACACGATCGTGGACTTGCATGCGATCACGATGCCGTACGATCACACGCAGCTGCAGGCCAACATCCGCGACCTTGGTGCATCGCTGCTCGGGTGCGGCTTGGACCCGGCAAAGTGCATTCTCTTTAAACAATCGGACGTCCGCGAACACACCGAGCTCTCGTGGCTCTTGAGCTGTGTGACCCCGCTGTCGTGGCTAAACCGCATGACGCAGTTCAAACAGAAAAGCCAGCAGAGCAACAACCACGAAAGCGTCTCGCTCGGCTTGCTCTCGTACCCGGTGCTCATGGCGGCGGACGTGCTCTTGTACAAAGCCACCCACGTGCCCGTCGGCGACGACCAGCAGCAGCATCTCGAGCTCGCGCGCATGGTGGCCACAACCTTCAACGACCGCTTCCAGCGCCCTGTTTTCCCCAAGCCAATCCCAGTGCGCGAAAACCCAGATGAAGCGCTCGTGCGCATCATGAGTCTCAAAGACCCGACCAAGAAGATGAGCAAGTCGGACCCTGCACCTGGCAGTCGCATCGACCTCACGGGTGCCGTGTGCTGCAGCGCTTTGTCAAGTCAACGCTGGTGATAGATGAGCCCGACGTCATTTCAAAGAAGATTCGCAAAGCACAGACCGACGCGATTGAGGGCATCTTTTACGACAAAGAAGGCCGCCCAGGAGTGTCCAACCTCATGACGATCCTGAGCGCCGTCACGGAAATGCCCATCGCTGACATCGAAGCCCAGTACGGGGTAAGCCGAGCGAGGCCAAAGGCATTGCGAGTCATGTATGTGGGGTAGAGCTACCAAACGGGGCAGTTCAAGGGCGTCGTCGCGGAAGCTGTTGTGGAGAAGTATCGCTGAACTGGTGGGAGCGACCTCTGAAGGCAAGCGTAGGATCGGCCCCATTGGCAAACGCATAGCGCAGTTCCAAACCGACTCGGCGTACCTCGATGCAGTCTTTTTGGACGGTCAAGAGGCCGCGTCGGTCATTGCGCGGCAAACCATGGCCGAAGTCAAGACTGCCATGGGCATGGCGTAGGAGGATGAATTGAAAATGATGCCATAGTGCTCGAGAAAATGTGGTGAATTCTCATGTGAGGAGCTCTACAGCCTGCGTCTATGTGTTCTACCACCAGCGCGCGGCGGGTGCAGGCGTGGCTTTGCGGGCGGCCTCGGCTTGCTCGTGCTTGTACAGGTCGAGCTTGGCTGTGGCGTCGTCAACAGATTGCTTGAGCGCCGAGATTTCATCCTCCATGGACGCCATAAGATGTTCTAGGGTGCGGAAGCGCATCTCGATTTGCTGTTGGCGCTGAAATTCGCGCTCGTTCGCCTTGAGCTCCTTTTCCTTGGAGCTTCGGCTGCTACGATCGTACTCGTACCACGCAACAATGACTGCGACCGAGAAGATAAGAGTCTCGCCAAGAAACTCTGATCCCTTATCGACGGCTTGATCAGCTGGCAGATCCTTGATCTGGATCGTCTTCCAGTGAATCTGCCCTTGCATGCTCATCTGTATCCGAACTCCCACGACGTGCTGGTACTGCCCGACGCTGCGGCAGACCGAGTTGAGCCAAGGCTTGGTCTTAGCGCTCTGCTTGAGCTGCTTCGCCACGGGCTTGGTCAGCGTGCGCAAGAGGAGACCGCCGACCTTGAAGAGCGGGATCGCCACCATCGTCGCTGGGATGTACAAATCTGTGGGCGAAGCATGCCCGATACTGTGTATCTTTATATTATACGATATACACCATTATCCGATGTCAGAGGTCATTATTTATACAAGGTGAAAAGTACATCACAATCCACAAATGACTAACCGCAGCCACCCCTAAACGCCGAATACCTCGTCACGAAGATAGT
>JNBR01000331.1:0-58830 GCA_002081595.1 Achlya hypogyna | reverse complement strand
TAGATCCGAGCGCGTCAAGAAGTCTCTTGTCCGCGGCTCCCACGTCAATGAGCTCAAGGCTATCAACCTCAGCCTTTCGGGTGAGCAAACCGTCGTCCATAAACATTCAACGGGTCGTCGTAGCTCTGGGCAACTGCATCTCTGCGCTCAGCAAGCAGCAAAGCCACGTGCCCTACCGCGACAGCAAACTGTAAGCGAGGACGGTCACAGGGTGGGGAAATAGCCTGTGTAGGACGCGGCTGCTGCAAAACAGTCTCGGTGGTAACGCCAAGACAGCGCTCATTCTCGCCGTGACGCCTGAGATGTCGGAGGCATCCGAGAGCCTTGCGACGCTCCAGTTCGGTCAGCGCGCGATGCAAATTCAAGTCAAGGCACATGTGAATGTCGTACCAGACTACAAGCGTCTCGTAGAAATGCTGCAGGTACCCAAGAATCCGCCGCATGAGGTAGATGGGCTTTGTAGGCCAAAGTCGATTCTTACGAAGACAAATTGAACGGCATGGACATTGAGCTCCAGGCGTCTCGGGACGCCCAAGCACTCCTTCTGGTACGCTCCTCGAAATCACAGACGCTCAATTCGCGGGTAGAACCAAGTCGGCGAAGCCCAACTCGAGGCCGCTAAAGTGACCTTCGACATGGAGGCGCTCAAGACAACCATGCAGCTCCAGCTTGCGATGGCCCAAACGACGCCGTCATCGCCCCACAGCGAAGCCCCACCAGACGCCGCACCCTCGACGGCCACCGACATGTTCGAGCAATTCGAAGCCAAGCTCACTGAGCTTACGGCGCAACATCGTTCGGAGCTCGGGGCAATGAAGCAGCGGTACAGCTACTCTGGCCGGCCGGGCCTGAGCGGCTGTAGGTTCGACTTCCAGGTGGAGACACACAAGCAGATCGCCAACCGCGCCAACCAAGAATGGCACAACATTGAGGCCGAGCTATCGAGCGAGCGGACAGCGCACCTCGAAACTTGTAAGGAGCTGCGCGAGGCCAAGCAAAAGTACTTTCAGCTCGAGAGCGACCACGTGGACCGCGTTGGCGACGTCTGCCAGGAAAAGAAGGAGCTCGAGCTGCAGCTGCAAGCGCAGCTCAAGACGATTCAGCGCCTCGAAACGGCAAATGGTCAGCTGCAGCTGCAGCTTCAGACGGCGCAAAACGGCCGCGCCGAGCTCTCTCAGTCCATCGACGCCAACTTTGTGTCGCGGGAGCAGGTCAACGAAATGGAAACGCTGTACGCGGATGCCATTGCCAAGCTGCAGCAGCGCGTCGAGTCGCTTGAAGTGCTCCAGCCCAAGCGTGCGCCACCGGCGGACGTCCCGCGCCAGCCTCCGCCTCTCGTGAAGAAAGACAGCTTGATCGGCAAGAAGGCTGTGCCCAAGATCGGCCGGGTCATGCCCGGCGGCCGGCGCTGACAGGCTCGAGTTCGTTTATAGAATGTAAGTAGACCCTAGCCACCCCATCACTGGCGGGGGTGTTAACATCGTTTCGCTTGTCGTGCCCATCTCTGCACCATCATTTGGGCACGCTTTACGCATCGGAACAGGCAGCTACAACCACAAGCTGCAACTCGAACCCCAAGCAATGGTGCACGCAGCTAGATCAGTGCGCCGTAGCCATGAGGGACCATGAGCAGGCGCATTCCACTCCACTAGTCTGTATTGCGTGGTCTGTGACCGCGAGTGTCTTACTTGGTTACGTCCGCAGACTCAGCTCTGAAGCGACCACCCGGGCCGGCTTCTGCGGTCTTTTACAACGAGCCGGATGTCGTGAAAGCACTCGTACATGTGTGGGGCAAGGTTTTGGGCCTCGAGCTCGCGCTCCTCGGACGGCGGCCCAAGGTAGTAGCACGGAATGTACTCGTCCACGGCGGCGAACGTGGCGCGGACGCTGCCATGGTATAGGCGGTCCACATGCATCACGGGGCAAGCGCCAAGCTTGGTGGCGCTTTTGCGGCCGCAGCCCCAGTAGGGAACCCAGCCGACGTGCGCGCCTTCGAGCAGGCCGTGGCCGTCGAGCGCGATCGCGATAGACTCGTCGACAAAAGCGAAGGCTGGTTCGAGCGCTGTGAGCGTCACGGCGGGCGAGGTGCCAAGCCGGGCGCCATAGGCCTTCCAGATATGATGTCCCGCGAAGAGCATGAAGAGCACGGCCTTGACGCGACTCGAGTAGAAGCGTAGAGCCACCGCCACGACGAGCGTGAGGGCCACCACGGCCTGGACAAGTGGGGTGTAGACGGTGGCAGCGCTGTCGCCGTCGAGGGGCAGGCATGCCAGCGACTGCGACGCAATGCACGGGGCAGCGAGAGAGAGCAAGTCGTGCGCGGCGACGCAGTTTTCGATGGCGGCAAACGATGACGGCCACTTGAAGAGGCGACCGATGATGAAGCTCGGGGCGTCGCAGGCGCTGGCAAATACTAGTGACGTGGCGAGGAGCACGGAGATCCAGTTGATGAAGATCGTGAGGAGCAGCGAGAGGAAGGACCGGCACTGCAGCGGCCAATGCGCCGGGTGCAAGAAACGGTAGATGAGGAGGGGCAGCACGACGGCGACGCCAAGCGTCGACCAAAAGACATTTTCAAGGAATAGTCGCAACCATGAGCGCGACGCCGGCAGGCCATGCGTTGATGTGCGCGATGGCTTCGGTAGTGGTATATCGTTGGCCCACTGAAGCGGGGAGAGCTGTACGTCGTCTTCGTCGTCATCGTCCTGATCCTCCTCCATGTCCACTGTGGACTCCTCGTCGTCCGATGAGTACGTCGCATCCTGGTCAATGAGCTCTTCTAGCTCGTCCATCAAGGCGTCTGCACGGTCTTCCGGCCACTGCGGCTGGACTGCAAGCCCCAAGGCCCGGCGCTGCCCCCGCGTCATCATCCTCGACATGCTTGGCGACGATGGCAAATTCCGTCCTCCGCAATATCCGGTTCATCCGGATATGACGTATTCGTTTCGCTCGTTAAATAAAGCTTAAAATATCGTTATATAATAGCTTAGCTCATCATGGACGATCTTGATGTGCCTGGACCAAGTCGTGCTGCCCGCAAGAAGCCGAAGACTCTTGTGCTGCTCGATCGAGGGCAGAGCCACCAGCGCCGTCACAGCTGTAGCCTCGTGCAAGCTTGGCCGCGACCTAAGTGCGAATCCTCGAGACATGTCGGCCTCTTACGACACCCACCGACATCAGTCTTTCCACGGTAATCGATCGTCCCTACAGAAAAACTGGCAGCCACTTTTGGCCGCAAGAACAGCCGTAGTGCTTTCCGCGGTCTTCTGAGCTCCCGTAGAGTCATCCACGCGGCAAATGCTAGTTAGCAGCTGCAATGTGCCACGCGCATCGTTGGAGTCGGAAGTTTGTAAAGGCAACGTTAGCGCGACTCCTCGGACGCAGATACTCCTAAGCTCTAACCACGGACGGACGCAGGAGCCACGAGGGATCGACCGGGCCTTCCCAGGAATGTGGCGCATCGGCCAGCAGCGTCGCCGCGTTTTTGGCCGCCTGCGTGGCCACGTAATGACCTCTTAGAAATGATAAAATGTATTGTGGGAGGTGTCGGCAGTCGATACAAGGCGCAAGATCCGTTGCAACTGCGTTGGTCACATTTTTAGACTCGCTTCTGCGGCAGGAAACGAGGGCGGCAACATGGAGGGCTGGCTGACCAAGCGGCGCGACCACATGAACATCATCTGGAGTATGTGTGCTATGGGTGTTGACGTCCTCATGAGACTATGTAGCGGAGCGCTACTTCATCCTCGATGGCAACAACCTTCGTTACTACAAGAAGCGTGGTGATCCCGCGCCCCGCGGGACTTACGTGCTCACGGACGGGTGCGTTGTGGGAAAAGTCTTCAACTCGGAAGAGAAGCACAAGCATCACGAACCCGTGTGGATGTTTCGCATCACGTTCGCAGTCGAAGCTGGCGAAAAGAGCTACAAGAAGGACCGGTTTGTGGACCTTGGTGCCAAGACGGAGGCTATGGCGAACGACTGGAAGCGTGCGTTGGAGCAAACGATTTCGGGTGTCAAGGAAATGTTCAAACATGCGCGCACGATGAAGTACGAAGCAGACCTCGGTGCCACGAACCCCGACGTTGTTTCCAAGTTGCTCGCAGAGGACGAAAACATCTCGCTTTTCAACCTCGACGCCGACAACGCCAAGGCTGAACAAGGTTCAACTTGTTGCACCAAACTATAGGCCCATCCTGCTCCTAGGCTGGTGGCTTGCGCGTGTCGAAGACGGACTGCGCATCATGCAGGAGTGTCCTCTGGGTCACCAGGTCGCCGCGACACTCTACGGTCACCACGCGTCGCTCTCCAACAACCTCGTCTTCGCCTCGACCTTCAGCGCCATCCTTGCGTTCAGCATCATGTACTCATTCATCCACAACATGCTTGTTTGCATCCTCACGGCGATTGGCGCCGTCGTCGTACGCCCCTTCCCTCCTGCCTCCATCGCCCACGATGGCGCTTAGGTGTGCGGCTTTACCCTTATGCCCAAGTCGTACATTGAGATCCCAAGCCTGCGGGTGTCGCAGGTGGTGCATGGCTCGCCCACCGATGTCTTCCGCCTCATCATGAACCCTTCGCGCTACCAGCGGTACCCCTTTCGGCTTTAACCTGCGCTTACTCGAGGGTAGCTGGGACTCGTCCGTCGCTTCGATGAAGGTCATCCAGTCGATGGATGACCACGCCGACATCATCTACGTGACGCTGCGCCCCGTGTACATTTGGCCCTTGTGGCAGAAGCCGCGCGACCTCGTGCTCATGCGCTACTGGCGCCGCGAGGAAGACGGCTCGTACTTTGTCATGTACCAGAGCACGACGCACCCCGAATGTCGCGTGCGTCACAACTACGTCCGCGCCAACCTCCTCGGTACCTCTCACCCAGGCGATCGCCTTGTCACCACGTGTAGGCGGCGGTTTTGTGATTGCGCCGCAGAAGACGGCAATCGCCGGTGGCGTACGGTCGCTCGTGACGTACGTGCTGCGGTACGACCCCAAGGGCAGCGCGGCACTGTACCACCAGCTCGGTATGGACGTGGACATGGTGGTGCCGATGCTGCGAGCCATCGTGGGCATTCGCGACGAAATGAACACGAACGACTTTATCACGCCGATCGTGACGGTGTCGGAGCCGACGTCGGTTGATGGCAGCCGCGGCGACGTGGGCGCAACTACCGTGGACGCCGCGGGACTGGTGCATGGCGTGAAGAAGTGGAAGACGTCGCTGCCTGAAAAGATGTGGGGCGAGCCGGACGCGTCGCTCTTTGCCGTGCGCGGCCCCAACTACCTCGTGGACAAGAAGAAGGCACCGTCGCCGCCGTCGCGCTTCCACCTCGTGGGTGTCGACCTCTTTGCGTTTGAAGTGGCGGCTGAGCGCTACCACTTGGCCAGCCGCCCGGGCTCGCCTGTTCTCACGTCGTCGGCCTTTACGTTCGTGGTCAACATGATCGTACCGAGCCCCAACAACCTGAGCATGGTGTTCTACTTTCAGCCCGACTCGCCGAATATTTTTACGGAGAACACGCCCTTTTCGGAGCTGCTCAACGACTTTCTCGATGGCGATGACGCCTTCCGCAACTCACGCTTCAAGCTCATCCCGACCGTCGTCGAGGGCAGCTTCATCATCAAGCAGAGCGTCGGCTCCAAGCCCACGTTGCTTGGCAACAAGCTCAAGTGCCCGTACCACCGCGGTGACAACTACTTTGAGGTGGACCTCGACATCTCGTCGTCGTCGGTGGCCAACACGGTCGTGGGCATGGTCACGGGCGTTACCAAGATCCTCGTCGTCGACATGGCCTTCTTGCTCGAGTCGCAGACGGAAGAGGAGCTTCCCGAGGCGATTCTCGGCACTGTGCGGTTGCAGCACGTGTCGCTCGACAACCCCGTCAAGGTCCCCAAGCTCCAGAAGTAGCCGCGGGTCGGATGAGGGAATCTAATGCTACATTTGTCTTCTGCTAAGACTACTATTAACTAACTACCATGGGGCTATGAGGCGGACGGGTCGCGCTCCAGCTGCGTGTAATCCCACACGTCGTGGCTCATGGTCATGCCGTTCCAGAGGCGGTTGACGATGCTCGCGTTGTAGAGGTCGCATGGCGTGAGGAAGTCGAGGATACGCAGCGCCACGTCCTTTTTCACGGGCGGGTTGTCCTCACCGAAGAGTGGGTAGACAACAATCGCTGATGGCTCCTTCTTCTTGCTTGGTGTGCTGGTACGCAAGATCGTCGCGTTGAAGCCGTGAGCCATCGCAGCCTTGAGATCGAGGTCATTGGTCCCGTGCTGAAGCGCGCCTTTGAGAGGCGCTCCCTTGCCCGTGGACCCCTGTGTCAGGCTACTTCGGTCGTTCGATGTGCTTGACGTGGCCAAGGCAGCAATTGAAAGGACCTTCTGGGCGCTTAGAGGAGCAGATTGTGCGACGACGGTGCGGCTAGACGGAGTAGAAGACTGCAATGATAACGATGAGGGCGCTGGGGCTGTGTGGTGCCGTAACAGCTGTGGTGTCGCCAGGGTCCGGGTTTTGTGGGATGCGTGCTTGGCGCTCGCGGGCTTGCTATGAGTTTGGCAGGACCCGGGCTGGTTTTTGCAATCCTACGCAGACAAGCCTGTGAGCCGCTTGGGGTAAGATGGCTGAACGTACAATGCACTTGCAGTTCTCCCCACATGGAACGCCGGCTTGGAAGCACTCACAGTACTTCTTTTGGCAGAACGACTTTTTACAATGGCATCCGTTGTGGTGCACGAGCTGGGGACCAGTCGTCACGACGTGCAGGTTGTTGATCTTGGGCTTGAACGCGTTGGGGTTGCGTTCGAGCGTAAGTGCGATGGCTTCGGAGCGCACAGGCTCCGCTGCTGGGGTGTTGGCGCATCCGATGCACTTGCAGCTCTCGTCGCAGAAACCACCCGATGCGAAGCATTCGCAGTATCTACCATGCCGCTACATTAGACGGACAACCATGGGCACAAGGATTACAGCTTGAGACACTTGGATTTCTTGCAGTTGCAGGGGTTCCGTTTTTTCACGATAGGGGCCACAGGTGGTGGCGCAGGCGGCGCCACTGCGACGGGAACAGTCGGGAGCAGGTACGACGCGCTGTGTACCGGCTCCTCCTTGATTACCGCTGGTGGTGCCGACAGCCGCAGCTTCTTTGCGACGGAAGGAGCAACAGAAACGTCTTCGACCTTGACATCGTCCCCCGTGTCGCTCATGTCAAGTCGCTTGGTGATGGAGTCGATGCTTGAAGCTGCAAGGTTGCGCTTACGAGAAAGAGCAGTCGGTGGGGTCTTTGTTGAGAGAGGGTGGGCAGCATCTTGGAAAGCCTTCACTGCCCTGGCGTTTTTCTGAGTGCACTTGGCACGACCTGCTTTACGCCTAGTCAGAGTCATTCGTGAGCGCTGACTCCAATAGTTTGGGTTCACTTACAGCGACTCATTGATGGACTTGAGTGTCTTTTGAGTTCCCGCCGTGTTTGTGAGCTGAATGACTGTCGCAGACTTGGGTGTCCCGTCCGCGCGGTGCATTTTGCCCGGGGTCGCGGTCGTTGAAGCTTTGAAGTTGGGGAATGAATTCTCAAACGCCGCCGTCGGTGAGCAGTCAAAGTCGAGCCGCGTTTGCACGCGGGGGCACTCTGTATCTGTGTCGGGCGTCATGTCGCGTCGAAACGGAGGCATGCTACCGGTACAATAAGATGCCCTGTTCAAGGTCAGGCGCTTTGTACAGCTTGGTAAGAGAGCCCATGAGGACGGGGGTCAGAGGCGAGAGCTGCGGCGAATCCTCAAGTGCGTGCATGTCGACAATCGGTGGCAACGAATGCGCAAACGAAAAGAAGCTTTGGTTGTCCATCTCTGTCGGCGCTTTCATAGGGGAAAGCATGAAGCGGAACGGCGGCTTCTGTCCGTCGTCGACTTTCCAGTCCGAGAACGGGCTCAGGACGTACGATGTCGGCGTAGGCTTACTCATCACCTCGCTACGCTTGCGCACTCGTAGAGGAGTTGCTTCCTTTTCGGTCTCCTTCCCACACGGAGATCGGAAGAACCGCGACGGCGAGTAGAAGGTCCGGAGTGGCGAGAACATCTTGGCCTTAGCCTCCTCGTCATCGGGCGTCGCGGCTACAGCCATCGCCCGGCGGCTCGTCGGTGGAGGGCGTGCGGGTGAGAGGTCGTGGAAGTCGAGCAGGTCCATGTCGTCGCCACGGTCGCCCAGCGCGAAGAAGCTTTCGGCCATTTTGGGTCCGCGCTCAAATCCAACTTGAGCAAGCCAATCAAGGTCCAAATCCCCTCAGAGTTTATACTCGCACTTTGTATGGGCACGCGGGAAACTCGCCCACAAGATATTACACTGAGAAATTGTATGTGCATTTTTCACCTCTATCCGGACGCTATCCGGATCGCGCGCAAACCTCAAGCGCGGCGTGTGATTGGTCGACGCCGTAGCCAAACCCGCCAAACTCAGTACACTCGAGTCACAGCGCAAGGATTTGAAGCCCACTCTTGGGCCATCTCCAGTGACAGGCCGGACGCGGATGGGTACTGCTGTCATGGAGACCGCCGTGGGGGCCGGTAATACGCACCATTGCATCTGCCCTCGCGCACCGCAACATACTGCATACTAGTAAATAAGTTGAAGAAGCTTTAACCTCCTTGCATTTTGCACGTAGGTAGGGGTGATGGTATTGATGTTTAATGGCATATTAAGTTGTGTGAAGGAAAGGCGGGAAAATTGGTGAAAACGTCATGTTCGTGGGGATGTTTCGTGCAAGGTCCAAATACCCATGATCACAGGGGTGAATGTCCAGAGGACAATCATACCACGTTCAAGTGAATAAGAGACGGGTGAAAAGCGGAGCAGGAAGGATGGATGTCGTCGTGTGAGGACGGCAATGGAGCAATGTTTGGCTCGAAAGTGTCTTATTGTGTATGGATAGACAATGAAGTTTACCGCCCCCCCCCCTGTGCACGGCAAAATATGTTCCATTACTTTGTGGTGGCGAATAAACATTCGATGCAAGATCCAAGGACATTTCGCTAACAGGACAGACGTGCCTGTCTTGGGGACTATGTAATTCGTGAAAGCAAGGGCAGGTTTAAGCGCTGACATCATGGGGGGTTATGTCGGGGTGATTAGGGTAGGGGTGGCCACGTGACGCTGTTGGGTTCGGAAGCGTCCTTTCGTGCATGGATGAATGAGGGAAGATACCACATTGTCGGGGGGTCGCGGTGCGGTTACGGGCGACCACGAGTTGGCGTTTGGCTATGAAGGAGCGCTTGGTGAAGCTCCCACTCGGTATCGCTCCACGAGTTCGAGCGTGTTTAGTAGTAATTCAGTAGAGATGCCTCCGCCGGCGCCGTTGGATTCCGTTTGCCAAACAGCACCCAAGGCAGCCACTCATGACACTAACGCGTAGGGGTGGTTCAAGTGGGCTCTATTGGTGCTGCAATGCCTTCTCTCCGCGCTCAACCAGGCGCTGTGCTTCTCGTACGCACCTGTGTCGCGCCTCGCCGAGAACTACTGGGACCACAAGGTGCTCTCGACGAGCGGCATCAGCTGACGGTCTCGTAGATCCACTCGTCATCGCTCATCACGATTTTCTTCATCGTGTACATTCCCTTCGCATTCGTCGGGTCCTGGGTCTTGGACAAGAAGGGGTGGCGCTACGGCGTATGAAAACCCTCTGGAACGATTGATGATTTCACGGTCGCATAGATCGCAGTCGGGGCCTTTCTGCAGGCAGCCGGGGCTCTCCTCCGTGACGTGTCATCGCGCGTGGCGATGACCTTTGAGCAAGAGAGCGCGTTGCTCATCGGGGGACAGATTCTTGCAGCCATGGCCATGCCCTTCATGGTTTCCAAGCCGCTTGCTGCCTTCGCTCATGAGATCGTAGGTGAACTCGCCCCCCGTGCTCTCGGCTTTGTGGTTCCCGTCGTCGCTGCGTGCCCGCGTCACTTCCATGGGCGTCCATAGCAACCAGCTTGGTGTGGCCATTGTGTACAGAGCTTATTGCCGGCAATGCCGTCAGCGTGGAGCGTAGGTACCTTGCCGCCCCATTTTGCGTCACCGAGACGGACGATATTCGCCAGTGGAACCATGGGTTTGCGGTCGCTGCCGTCGTGTTGTTTGGGTTATCGTATGCGTGCTTCTGCTTGCCGTATCAACCGCTGAGCCCGCCGGACACCTCCAAGTCCTATAACTGGCAGCAGTGGCTCAGCGCGTTTCACCACCGTGGCTTCGCCCTCACGGTCTTAGTTTCCGCGGTCGCCGAGACCGCTGTCAATGTCCTCAGCACACTGCTCAACCATTTGGTGTCGCCTCGAGAAGGCTTCTCTACAGTACGATGGCTGTGCGTTTCTTTACTAAGTTATCGACCAGGTCACCGAAGGCATCATGGGCGCGGCCTTTATCCTAAGTTCGCTGGTTGGCGGCTACGTCGTGAGTGCACGGGTCGATGTATCAGGTGCGCACAAGGCCGCCGTCATCGTTTGCTGCTTCATATCGGGTACGAACCGCTTAAAGTTTTTCAGTGACTGTAAGTTTGAGCTCAGGCGGCGTCCTTCTGAGCTTCGATTATATTCTCGAGGCTAGCCCCGCGGACTGGCGGGTGGCGGGTGCCTTCGTAGCGCTGGTGCTCGTCGGCTTTTTTGTCGGTCCCCTCCAACCCATCGTGCTCGAGCTCGGTATCTCAATGCTTCAAAGCACTACTCACAGACCTACGACAGGTGCTGAGTGCGCGTACCCAACGTCCGAAGCCACCGTCGCCGCCCTGCAGCAGCTCAGCGGCAATGTTATCTCAGCAATCCTCGTGCCACTGCTCAGTTGGTTTCAACATCAGCTCGAAGGAAACGCGCGCGCCGAGAGTGACGACGACGACGACGTCTCCCTCGGGCACGCGTCGTCATGGTGGATGAGCCTTGCGACCCCTGTGGGTGTTGTGGCCATGTTTTTGCTCTTCTCCGGCGTCGCCTTCGGGCGCTAGTACGTTCGCCGGCCAGTGCACGTCCGCTGATGACTTGTAGCCGCGGCATCCGAAGGCGGTCCCTCTACGAGACAGTCCCGCCGATCATCGGTCGTGCGCACCTCGGCATGTAGTCTGCCCACCGTGGAACGGTCGCGTTGACCTGATCGCCCGCGTCAGCCAAGGTCGGACCAAACGGTGGGACGCGTCAATCTTAAACCATCCATATCCATTCATCGTCGCAGAGAACAGCGCCGTCGTCGCTTCACAGTGGCACAACGTGGCGGCGACTGCCCGCGGCGGCTACTAGTTCGTGTCCAGAACGAACCGCGCTAGAGACACTACGGGGCATCGTCTATTGCAGGGATTGGACTGGTATGGGCGCTGGGTGCAGTAGCCGCCGGCCTGGAAAGCCCTGTCGGGTGGCTTGGAACGCTTTACGTATGCATCGCGCCACGGCCGTGATCGGCAGCCTTGAGACAGGGTAGCCCGTGACGTGGCACACCGAGAGCGCCCATGGTGCCGCCTGACAGCACATGGTCGACCGTCGTGCGCTCGACAGTCACGGGGGATGTGCCCTCGGGCTCCCTCCTCGGTATAATTTCGGCCGTGCGTCGTAGTTACCGCTGAGCCTCGCAAGGATGAAACCCGCGCATGAGGCTGCGGAAGAGCCGGTAGGACAGACAGGCGGGAGGGTGCGTAGATTCCATCCTCTACCGCGCAGAGCCGTCGCCGGTCTCGGCCTCGCCGCGACTAGTCTATACGCGACGCAGCCGGCGTCAGCGGCGAGGCAAAGATGGCCCCGGCACGCCGGGGACGCAGACGATGCCACATCGGCGGTGCGACATGCCGATGATTGGCTTGAACGCGTGAAAAAAGAATCAATATGGCTGCCGAGTATAGCTCGGATGAAACCATTTTCGAATTTGCTCGGCCGCATGAACACACCCCGCGATGCCGCCCCGGATACGACCGTGCTTCCCTCTGCGCCAGGTAGACGCCATGGGGCTCGTGCGGGGCTCATGAAGAGGAAATGTAGCGTATGGCACCTTCGAGCCCAACGACGCGATGGCCGCGGACGACAGACTTGATCAGGTATGCAATGGGAAGACGTCGTGCAAGGATCTTGGCGTTTCGTAGCAGAGTCACGTAAAGTGGGTCATGGTCGCGCTCCTTTCGCTTCTCTCGGGTCTTAACCAGGCCATTTGCTACTCGTACGCGCCGATCTCCAAGATGGCTGAAGAGTACTGGGACTTCCGCGTGCAATCCACGACGCTCATCACGATTTACTTCATCGTTTATATCCCCTTTGCGTTCGTCGGGTCGTGGGTCATGGACCACAAGGGCCTTCGGTACGGTGTTCTCCTCGGTGCGATTCTCCAGACAACTGGCGCCTCCCTGCGCTACGTCGCGACAGCCGGCCACATCGACGAAACGTGGCAGACAATGCTTCTCGTGACGGGCCAAACGCTCGCGGCCATGGCTATGCCCTTCATGGTCCCTATATCGATGTCCTGCAACATACTCACGTCATGTAGGTTAACTCGCCACCGATGCTCTCAGCATTGTGGTTCCCGCCGTCGCAACGCGCCGTGTCTACGTCTATCGCTGTCAACTGCAACCAACTCGGCATCGCCGTCGTGTACCTCTTGACGCCATTCATAGTCAAGGCCCCCGCGGATATCCCGACGTGGTCGGGCCTCATGGCGGTGCTTTCTTTGCTTGCGACGGCGCTCGCGTGCTGCTTCTTCCAGCGATCGCCGCTCTTCGTAAAGTCGACGTCGTCCTACGACTGGAAGCAGTGGCTCGCAGCCTTCCACCACGAAGGCTTTGCGCTCACAGTACTCGTTTTTTCGATTGCTGAGACCGTCATCAACGTGCTCTCCTCGATGCTTAACCACATCCTCAACGTCGACGGCTTCTCCAAGGTACTACTGCCTCTACCGTCGGCCCTTGACGCCTGCGTTAGACACAGGAAGGTCTCATCGGTGCCGCGTTCATCGTGAGCTCGCTCGTCGGCGGCCAGTGCCTCTCGGCTTACGTGGACGCAACGAAGGCGCACAAGAAGGCGCTTATGCTGTGCCTTGTGACCACAGCCGCTGCGCTACTTCTCTTCCAAGCGGTGCTCGCAGGCGCCGAGCAGCTTCCGGGGCATGTGGTCTGGACGCTGGTGTGCCTCATGGCGGCGGGACTGTTCCTCGGGCCGCTGCAGCCCATCTCGCTCGAGCTTGGTGTCGAATGCGCACACCCGACGACGGAAGCCACTGTAGCGGCGCTGCAGCAGCTCTGCGGCAACTTCCTCTCGGCGCTCGCCGTGCCGTTCCTGAGTTTCCTCTCGCACTTTCATGAGGCCGACGGCGACGCTGCTGGCACTTCCTGGGCCAAGGAACTCACGACGCCCGAGGCGCTGCTCAGCGTCGCTCTGTTGCTCACCGCGGTGGCCTTTTGCCAATTGTACGCCTGGCGCCGTCGCTCATCTCTCACGTCTTCGTAGCAACGGCAAGTTCAAGCGCCTCGCCAAGGAAACGTGCTCAGCCGACGACATTTACGTGTAGATGACATATATATTAGATCGACGTGTTGCGTTGTATCAGTCCATGTATTTCTACGCTGCTGTGGCTGCGTCTGCGGCATTCGTAGCGGCCGCCGCCACTGGAAGCGTTGGTCGATGCACGAGACTCCAGCCGAGCGCGATCGACCGCGCCGCGGTGCTGAACCGACTGTGCTTGGGGCGGCCAGCCTCCTGCACAGAGCCACGGTGAGGCATCTCGCGCCACCACTGCATCGGACTCACCTGGCTCGCAATCACCGTGTCGAGGAGGCTGCTGCTTTGTCGCTGTATGGCAATGCGGCCGGCCGTCGCCTCAAGGCTGTGCATGAGGACCGGCGAGGGCTCTACCAGCTCGGGAAGGCTGGGCTCTGTGGGTTCCAAAGAAGTGGACTGCGACGGGTCGGAAGGGGTGCATGGCTCGGGGGCGGGTCGCACCAGGAGGGATTCTTCCTGGCGCGCCACGAGGGCCGAAAGCTCGGCGATCGTGGCGTCGAGGACGGCCACTTGAGCACGGTGGTCGGCGTTCTGCGCGGCGTGCTGCAGCTGGAGGTCGGCCAGGCGCGCCGTGGCTTGCGCCAGCTGCGTGCGGAGCGCCGCGGGCTCGCGCTGAGCGGCGGCGAGCGCATCCTTGTCGGCGCGCGAGGCGTCGGCGGCGTCGGCGGCGGCGGCCTGGAGGCGTGCGATTTCGGCGGCACACACCTCGAGCTGCGCGTTCGCGAGGAGGTTGCGGCGCCAGAGGACGGCGATGATGCTGAGAACGACGGCCCAGACGACCACAACGACAGGCGACGACGCGGGCGCCTTCACGGGGCAGCTCACGTGCTTGGCGTCCAGGACGAGTGCTGCCGCAGGGTCCACGGGCACCACAAGCACCTCGCTGTCGACGGCGGCGAGGAGCTCAACGCCGCACTGCGCCATAGATCTGGTCAAGTTGCCTCGAGTGCGCTCCGACACGGCGGGGGGCATGTACCTGCCGCTTGACACGAGCCGCTCGAGGGTGCCTGGAGCTGCCGCTGCTTCCTTGGAGATGCTCTCAGCGTCGACAACGATGGCTTCGGTGCCCGGCACCGTGGGAAGGAGAAAAAGAGGCGTCGTTGGCTCGGGCGACACGACGTCAGCGGCATCCAAGGACGGCCCTTCAATCGCATCATCGACGGCAACTGAATCCGCGAGTTTAAGGACATCGCCTTCGACGCAAGTATCGGACGCTCCGTCGGCAACGATGCCTTCGACGGTTGCACTGGGAAGATCTGGCGAGGTGTGGATGGCAATCATGGTTTGGGGCTCACTTGGTCCCTCGGCATGCGGCACGTCGAGCACGGGAGCAGCGAGAAGTGCCATCGGTGCATCCGCAATGCTCGGGTCAACTGCGTCGTCGTCAGCGGGGACGACCTCGAGGAAGTCGTCGTTGTCAACGGCCTCGACTTTCTCGACCGAGCCAGAGCTGTCGGTGTCGATTTTATACTCCATCGTGTCTAAGTCAGATCTGATTGCGTCGTCGGAGGCGTGCATCGACATCGTGAAGTTGGCCGCAACGATTTCGGGTGCGGCAGCCTCAAGGCTGAGGCTGTCGACGGTCTCGACGATGTGGTCTTCTACCACCGCGGTTTCCGCTTCGGTAGTCAGAGGGAGAGTCAGACCGGCCTTGCGCAGTAGCTTCCAAGCTTCCGTTCGCGCAAATGCGAGTTCCAGTGTCGTTAGGCACATAGTTGGGTCAAGTACATGAGGGTGGTTGGCCTGGACAGCGACATAGTGGCAGATGCGACCAGCGAGGCTCTCTGCCGGAAGGTCGACCCACTGCCACGATAAGTCGTTGACAACAAGGACGACCGCCTTCTCGTCCGTCGACCATGACGTCGTCGTTAATGCATCGTACACGACTTCGCAGCGCTGGCGTGGAAGGCCATGCGTGGCGCAGAAGGCGTCCAGGTGGCGCTGGAGCGAAGGTAGGTCGTCTTCAACTATCAAAGGCAAGGGCAGTGGGACCACAAGCGGGGCGTCGCCGATGTAAACGGGGAGAAGCAGCGGCACGGCAGGCGTGAGCTCGAGTGCGCCTGGCGGCAGCTCCGCCATCGCCGCGGACGCGAGGGCCAGTGTCAGCCACTGCCTCCTCATCTTGGACGGACGCGAACTGGCCGTCCAAAAGTTGAATTCGAAAAATGGATCCGTGTAAATCACACTTTCTTCACGTGAAAACCACCCTCTATCCGGATGCGCCTTATTCCTCTGCGGCATTTCGCCACCATTTTTCACGTCTTGGCTGGGCCGCATCCGGATGACCACCCTTGCAGGTCGGGACCAGGCAGCGGGCAACGGGCGTCAGGATGTCGTCCCCAATCGACCGTGCCCTGTGCAAAGCCAACTGGCTGCCCCCGCGACCTGCGATCGTGTGCACCTCTCGCGTTTGGCACCTTCACCACACCGTCGTCGTAATGCGGCGGTTAATAAGCGAAAATATAGCCAGGGCGGGGTGGAATCGCGTCCGCCGCGACATCTCGGGTTCGTCTTGCCACGGGTTGAAGCGAAGACGGCGAAGGTGGTCGGTCGCTGCGTGGGTCTTGAAGCCTCGTTCCGGGAGGCCCTCCAGCCAGAGCCCGCGGTGGTCGCCTCGGGCCAGACAGCCAGCGCTGCGTCCCACCGTGTCTAGCGGCCGACGTCTGGTCCTTTGTATACGAGGTGGTATCCGGATACGCTGCCACGTGTGTTACTTGTAGATACTTGGAGTTTGTATTGGTGTGGGAATTACCCGCATCATTTGACACGGGCGTATCCGGCGCGGCGGGAGAACTTGAAATTTGTATGGTCAGCTGTCACGGTGTCTCGATTACGAATGGCGAAGAGTCAGGCACAAAAGACAACAAGATGGCGGCGCCCAAGAAGAGCGAGGCCATCCGCCTTGCGGAAAGCTGCAAGTGGCAGGAGCTGCGGGCGCTGCTAGAGCGCGACCCCTCGGTCGCCATGGACCGCGACCGATACGGCATGATCCCGCTACACTGGGCTTGCACGGACTCGGCCACACCACAGGAATTGCTCATGCTGCTGCTGAAAGCATACCCGCAAGGTGCGCGCGTTTTCAATTCAGGCAAGATGCTCCCGCTCCACATTGCGATCAAAGCGCAAGCCAACGTCGAGTGGTTGCAAGCACTCCTGGCCAACTACCCCGAGGCCGTCCTTGTGAAGACGCCCGTGAACGAAGATGTCCTCTCGCTTGCCAAAAAGTCGCGCCTGCCACCACGCACGATCCATCTTCTCGAAGAAATGCGCGACCACGTGCAAAAGATGCATGGATCCCGGGAAAGCTTTCCCGAGCGCATCGGGTCCCAATCGAGCGAGCATGGAGACGGTCCGCGGTTCTTTGTGCACAGGCACTCATGGCCATGCCTGTAGACAACGTCCCCGACGACGACATTCAACGCAAGTACAGCAACGGCATGCCGCGGCCGCAGTCGCATTCGGCACCGAGCTTTCGCAACACGGCGTCGTCGAGCTATGGTTCGCAGCGAAGCTATGACTCAATGACCGATAACGTGCGGCTGCCCACGAGCGTTCCATCTGGTGCTGACCCGTCTGTGTCTAGCACATGCCGATGAACATGCAGATCCCGATGGAGGTCGAAGAGCAGCCCTACATGGTCGACGTACCGTACCCGCAGGCTCGCCGCTACTCGAACCGCATGGTCGTGTCCTTGCCGCCTCGGTGCGAATCGCCAGTTGCGTGTCCGTGTCGCTCACGCCCCTTGTAGCTGGATGAACGCACCCAACTGCCACATTTGTTCATGCAAATTTGGCACCTTCAAGAAGCGCCACCACTGTCGCAACTGCGGTCAGTCCATCTGCACGGACCACTCGGCCAAGCAGAAGCTCAAGCTACCGCACTTTGGCCTGACCTCGCGCCAGCGCGTCTGCGTGCTGTGTTTCGACGCACTCACGCGAATTGACCAGCCCCCGCCGCCCGTGCTCGACGCGCATGTGATGGCCAGCAACCGCGGGGCCTCGACCGCATTTGCCTCGCAGCGCACGCTCTCGGGCGTCTTGCCACGCACGCACTCGACGGGCAGCATGTCGGGCAGCTCCCAGCGCGGTTTTGTCCCGCCACCGCCACCGCCGCCACACCGCACATACTCGTCGTCCTCGGTGCGGTCGGACGACATGTCTCCGCACCGATACGCAGCAGGTTTTCAGCCGCCAGTGTACGCGGACAAGGACACTATGCTCGAAGACATGAACCTGCAAGTGATGCTGTTGCAGCAGCAGGTGTCCAAGCTCATGGAGGAGAAGCAGCAGGCAGAGGCCATGCTCATGCGGCACACAAGCCTGTCGGAAACCACGAGCGCGCGCAACACGGAGGATAGCAGCTTTTCGCGCGCCCAAGACCTCGGGCTGTCGATCACACGCGACCCGTCGATGCTCGGCCTCACGCCCCAGCATGCAGCGCCGGCGCCCTGCACGCCCCCGCCTGCGACACCTCCGGCGACCACTCCACCGCCAGCTTCGCCCATCGTCGACGCAGAACCGGCGTTGTCGCCGCTGCACTCGATGCCTCGGTCGGGTACGCTTGCTTGAGGTGGTTCTCGATGCTGATAGCGCCTGTGGTAGACACCTCCGAGACGTATACGTACGACATCCGCGAAACATCGCTGACGGACCATGACACGCGCGATACGTACTTTGAGTTTGTACGTCGATGGCTGTTGATGTGTGCGCTGGCTCATCGTAGCGATGTAGCGGGATACGTCATACAGCCTCGACGATCGAGAAACATTCGTCGCCAAGTATCTCAAGCCCACAACGCCCGTGGCCAGCCTCGCGCACATTTCCGAGAGCCCGGAGGCGTCGGGCGTGCGTCCAGACGACGAAGACGACGCCGACTCGGTGCACGACCTCGTGGACAACGATCTGCCGGAGGCACCGCACGACTACGACGAGGAAGACATTCAGGAAGTGGACACACTCGTGAGCCTCGGACTCGCCATGCTCGAAAAGGGCTCAGCGTCCGGCGCGGTTGCCGCTTTTGAGCGCGCCGTGGAGCTGCTGCCGCAGGATCCGCTTCTTTACTCGTACCTGGGCAAGGCCTACTATGCGGACGAAGACCTGGACCGCGCGGTGTTGGCGCTCGAGCGCTCGCTGGAGCTGCTGCCGTCGGCCGCCAACTCGACACTGCTGGGCAAAATCCTCTTTGAGAAGGGAGACCACGACCGCGCCATCCAAGCGTACCAGAGGTCGCTTGAATACCAGCGCCGTGTCGGCTAGAAGTGTTGTTGTCGTCGTTACTAATAATATAGGAGAAATCTCAGGTGCTAGCGTACGATTTGGCGGTGAGCAGCGTCGATAGGAACTGGCGTCCACCAGCTCCGACCCGAGCCGGCAGACCGCTCTCCGTTGCCAGGGCCGCCCACAAGCTACGCGCTGGCATCGGTGCCGGCCGCTTGCAGCGTGCTTACCTTGCGAACGTCGGGTGGGCGGTCCCTAGGGCTTGCGCCCGGCCAGCGCTGATGCCCGGTATCTGCATGAGCATCATCTGATACAGCTCACCCGCACTTGGAGCTGCTTTCTTGCGGAACGTCGCATTGAAGTCGGCGTACGGCTGCCAGCTCATCGGCAGCAACTGCCTGCGACGCGTGGACTTGTAAAGCAACGCGGACGACGGACGTACGTAAAGTCAACAAGCGGTGCCGGTGGAGGCGGCCCCGCAGACGTCGGCGGTGCGCAGTTGCGGCAGCGGTAGCTTTCGCGAAAGGCGCCAACGACGTGCCAGTGCAGAGCAGCAAGGAACGCGACAGTCTCGTCCGCCGTGGCTGCATGGTGGACGAGATAGTTGTTGAGCACCTGCGCACAGAGTGGCGAGGGCTGTCAGTGGCCGGTGTACCTGGGTCCTCGTGAGCGCCGTGCGCAAGCCCGCGGCACCGATGGCCGTTTCTGTCGAGAGTGACCCCTCCACGAGGTACACGACATAGCGTAGCCCCGACTCGGCCAGCCGCTGCTTCTGCTCTGTGTACCGTTTGTCGATGATGCTCAACGCCAAGTCTGTCACGGCCTTGCGCTCGACGACCACGTCCAGGACGAACTCCTCCACTACCGTTCGCCCTAGCGATGGGTTCTTAGCCAGAGAAGCGGCGACGGCACGAACCTTGGTCTTGGCGCCCCCGGCGGGCGATCCAAAGCATGTCACCGAGGTGCAACGCGCGAACCTCGCATGTGACGTGCGCTTCAAGCAGCTTGCGCTCGAAGACGGCTGGGTTCCGCCGAGACAGCATCTCGCGGTGGTCCAGGAGAAGGACCACTTCCCACTCGTCGTCGCCGTGGGCGAGAGGCACAATCTTGGGCTCCAGCTTGGCGAGGTTGGTGGTCGCCCATCGGAACGGCTCCGGCTCAGAAGGACCCGCGGGAGCTACAGCGTCGACTCGTGGGCGTTTGTCGGGTCCTGTAGTGTCGCGCCGGCAATGCTGGACGCTATGGAGGCCTGTCCAGCGGTTGGAGGAGGCCGCCAAGGCAGGAACGCAACGCACCTTCGGCGGTCAGGTAGAGATGGCCGTGCACCGACGACCGAGCCACCACTTTGTGTGTGGTCACGAGCAGTGCAAGGCATGGACGGAGCTGCACGAGGTCGCCGGTGAACTAGTTGGATAATGGAGGAGGAGGGATTGATGGAGGACGTACGCCGAGAGACTTCATGCGTGTGAGCAGCGAGCAGAGGTCCACGGACTGGTCGGCGCTCGAGGCCTCAAGCTCCGCTAGGGCCACGAGGACGTACCAAGGCTCTAACAGGTGCAATGGTTCGGGTCCAGTCGTGAGCGGAGAGGAATAACGTACGCTTTCCTTTTGCTGGGCGGTACTTGGGTGTCGAAGCGGGCTGCTGGGTCGCGGCGGTCCTTTCCTTTGCTGGAACTTGCTCGGTCGCTAGTGGTGCTTTGCGCTTTTTCGGCTGGGGTGGCTCGGCGGGAGCGCTCGGTGGGGCTTCACCAGAGCTAAGACGCGTGAGGATGCCCTGGATCTTCTGCCCGATGAAGTTGCCGATGCCCTTGAGTTTCTTGGCATCTTCGCCCGATGCAATGACGTTGTCGCAATGGCGGATAGAATAGAGGGCACGCTTGTAGTTAGCAACCACATGGTTCTGGTTGCCCATGTTGCGGTGGCTACTTGCGGACTTCAGCACTTCTGCCTCGATCACCTTCTCTAGCGCGGCCGCAAGCGCATCGTTCGCTGTGTTGGCGCAAGCCATCGCGGTTTGGCTAGTCCGACGCAACCATTCCGGATAAAGCTTCGCCATGCGGATTCCCGCCTCAATATAGATTTTCACTCAAGATGCGGCAAACCGAACGACGACGAACTGTTGCCGCCCTTTGCCTTGAGTAACTAGTGCGCTGAGCCTTGTCGATTGCACGAAAATTGGCAGCAATGGTTTCCGAGGCGATAACAGGAGTCAAGGACAAGGGTGGCTTCCATAATGATAGCTAGTGGGATTGAGGGCAGAGGTACCGGGATACGAGCGAACAGTATTTCATCGGCTGGTGCACACTCGAGGCTTGGGTTTCAAATACTTGCAGCGTTACCAAGGAGGAGATAACGAAGCTTAATATTGTTGGATGATCGTTCCTTGTGTTGTGTCCGCCTCATACTGAATCGGCATTTGAGAAATGACTGAATGGTACAATTAAGAAATGATGGGGGATAACTCAAAGAAATTGTCATGAGCAATAAGACGTTATGTACATATATGTATATAGGGAGCTCATTCGCTTGTTTTAGCTACCCTAGTGGTTCAACGAATTCATTCCTATACGTTCATTTGAATGAAATGACCATGAACTTGAGATTGGAGTCTCGAAGGATACTGCCGCATGAACACGTGTGCTCACTTTGAGGACTGAATAAGATCTTAATCCTGAACCTTGTACTTGTAGTTCACGGCTGCTTGTTGAGCGCAGGTCAAACTGCGTCCATATTTGTCATGTGGTCGTACCTTGGTCATTCGGCCTCCGGCTATAATGTCATTTCCGTAATGGATGCCTCATGGCGATGCTTCTAAAGTACCAGCCCATTTTGTCATCGTGAACTTTCAAGACACTTTCTGTTGTTGGAATGATCAAATCCGAGCCATTCCTCATCGTTGAGGTCCATGGGTTTGCTCTCTGTCAACTTCTGGCGAGCCAAGCGATCGGTGAACAGCTGTGAAAAACATTGATTTTCACTGCGAGATTTAAACGCAAACTGGGATATACCCATGGGAGTTTCTCACCCCGGATGCCATATGTCGTATCCGGAAAGGCTTTCGAAACCAATTGCGATCGACGAGGCAGAGAAGGCAGATCTCATGGTGGCCGCCGCGGAGGCCGCGCGCATGATGGAAAACCTACGACAAAAGGTACTGGCGCCCATGTAAACGCTTTCTCGACGTGGGTTAGATTGAGGCCTGTGAACAGATCTTGGCCAACCCAGAGGCAGCGTGGGTAAGCCGTGTCACATCTATGAAGCGGCTCGAGACGGCGGTCATGGCCCTGGCAACGGCTGAGGATGGCGTAGACATCACGCCCGTCGTCGGCTACCTCCTTGTTCTGGCGGTATGGCACGAGCTTAGACAATGTGTAGCTCACGCATCAGCAGAATGGCCTACTTCAGTCACTAGCAGACGGTCGCCCCGCGGTTGCCAAGCAGACATGCAGTCTTTTGTCCTCGTTTGCCTGGCTTTGCGGACCCTCGCTTCGGCCGCTCTCGGAGATGCTTCTCCTTTCAGTCTTCCATCTGTCGACGAAGAAGAAACAAACGCAAGTGATCGCGCTTGCGGCTCGTCAGTGCCTCCACAGCCTGACCAAGGCGACGAGGTACCCGATTCTGCTCCTCGAACGCGCCTATAAGCAAGCCAAAGATGGTACTGCCTCGTCTTAGTCTTTTGGCTAACCTCACGTCCAGACGGCGACAAACGTATGATGTGCGTCTCGCTGCTTGTGCTGGTGCTGCGCTTTTGGCCGCCCGACGAAGTACTCGAGCGCTCCAACTACATCTCGCTGCGCCGGGTCGTGCTCCAAAGCGTGCTCGACGACGACATGGCTGTGCAGGCGCAGGCACGCCTCGCGCTCTGCCTCCTCTGTGAATATGGGTACCGTACCCGTACTCCCGCGACGTCCGACACTGGACGTAGGCAAGAGAGCCTCCACGGCCTGCACGTACAGCTGCCTCCGGAGATCCTGGCGCGAATTGCAGAGGAGTACCCCGAGTCGGCCTTGGCGCAGCCGCTACCTCCAGCGCCCGAACTCTTCGAAGAGCTCGACCCAATCCCAGAGCTTGACGACGAAGACCTCGAGTCGGACGACAGCGTCGACCGCCGGCGGCGGCTGCGCGCGCGAGAGCCCACGCGGGCGCGCGACATGGCGTACGTCACGCTACGCCAAGGCCCCACAGCCTCCGTGCCCGGCCTCACATTCCCCGCCGACAGCCTTGCAGTCATCGCTGAAGTGGACGAGGGCGAGTCCTCGCCGTTGCCGGTCAAGGCGAGCGCCAGCTTGCTCGGAACCGCGCAACGATCAAGTCTGGCTCAGCCAGGGAGCACCACCGAGTCCCCAACCCCGCAGGGTGTCACCCCGACGGCCACACCAACGGCCGTTGCCCTCGCCGCTCCATGTATCACCGCGACGGCCGCTCCAATGGCAGTATCTGAGGCCACAAAGATGCCGCCACCAAGTCGATCGAACTACGTACTGTCGTCACTGTCACAACCGGTCGTCGCGGAGGCAGCATCACCCGTGGAGCCCAGTGGCCCGGCCACGTCGCCCGGCGCGGCGCCGAACAAAGAACTCCGCCGACCTGCAGTCAAGCCGCTCCTCCGGTCGCAGCGGCCAACCCCGCCGCCGTTGCCGCTTCAAGCCCCGAACGAGCCTCAAGTAGCTGCGACACCGGTGCGCCAGGCGCCTATCGACGCCACGCCGGCCAAGCCCGTGACGGCCGCGCAACTCGCTCCTGTGGGATCTTCCAAGCCGGCGTGTTCGCCAGGGCGGGCCCCCGACCGCGATCTCCGTCGGCCGACGATCAAGCCGCTCCTGCGCCCGCAACGCCCCGCACCGCCACCTGTCACGGAGTCGCCGGCGCCGGCCCCGAAGACGCCAAAGCTGCCACCGCCGCGCCTGCGTCTTGACGCGGACGAGGCATTCGAAGAGACCGCAGCACTGTACACGGCAGGCCTGTGGTCGTCGCGGAAGGAGTCGTGCGACTCAAGCGAAGACGTCGACCTGTCGTTCGAGGCGGCCGGCGCCAACCTGCGCGAGCAGCTCTGCGGGCCGAGCTGGAGCGTGAGTACCATGTCGCCGCGAGAGGCCGACTGGGCGGATCAACTCGACTGCAGCGCACAAAGCATCGCTAGCAATCTCCTTGACGACGACGATGACGCCGTCGTTGCCCTGCTGCACGCCGAGTGGGGCACCCCCGAGCCAACGCCCCCGCGACCCGCTCCGCCATCGCCGCCTCCCGTGCTCTTGCCAACACCTCCCGCGCTCTTTTCAACTCCTCCAGTACTTCCGCCGACGCCACCTGTGCTCCCGCCGACGCCATCAGGACTTCCACTGACGCCCCCGTCGCTGCTGTCAGCGCCTGAGCCAGCGCGCGAGGCCGAGTGGGACTTACCTCCGCTGCGGCTGCCGACGGTCAATGCCGCGCCGATGGCCGTGCCCGTGGACGTCCCGCTGCGCCACCGGCGACGGCTCGGGTCTGGAAGCGCCTTGCGCAACGACGCACGACCGCCCGCTTCGTCGCGGTACCACCCACCGTCGCCGCACCGGCCTGACGGAGGCCTGGACCGCGTCATCGCGTCGCTCAAGGACGTCGAGAAGGCGACGCGCGAGGCCAAAGACCTCCCCGAGCGACGCACGGGGCTCGTGGGGCCAGCCACTGCGGCGGTATTGGCGCCGGCTCCCGCGGACGTCCCCGTCGCTGCTCCAGTCGCCGCTGCCAAGCCGGCGGCGGCCGAGCCAACGTGGCGTATGGCGGCTGTGGATGCCGCTCTCTTGCTCCTGTGGTGGATCAGCATTGTCTTCTGCGTACGTGATTGCTATTTCGTCTAGCTGAGGCGACCGTATGTAGATGTACGGGCTTTGGGGCGCCCTCGAAGCCTACGGTGAGCGCAAGGCGACGTCACTGTACACGGCGCCCCTGCAGCCGATGCTGCAGCTTCAGTTCGAGGTAGCGGCCGCGTCAACGTCGGCGCAGCTCGACAGGCTCCTTGCGTGGGTGGCCGACTGGCGCGCCGAGATGGCGGCGCGCGAGGCAGCAATGCCGCTGCTGATACAAGCGTCGCAATGGACGACGTCGGCGCTGGACGATCTGCTCCTGCGCCTCCAGGCATCAGTGCGGGCGCAGCTAGTGTGACACTTGTGTCTAATGTACGTGGATGGTATTAGATGCCGTCTAAACTGCTGGGGGTGGAGGAAACTATGGTACAGAAAACGACGCGGTCATGCACAGGGAGGGTACTGCGACGTGATCCAGGGATGGGCTAGAATACATGCTAGAGACGGCCTCTGGCGGGGATCTTTCTGTAGGATCTGCCGCAGCAAGTCCTGGGCAGCGGCCGAGACGTGATCGGGGAAGTGCAGATCGACGCGCAAGATGCGCTCGTACGTAGCGGCAGTGCCGTCCGCTTCGAACGGCGGCTGGCCCACGATGCATTCGTACATGAGGACGCCTAGTGTCCAGATGTCGACGGCCTCGTCGTGCGGCTGGTGCTGGACCATCTCGGGCGCGAGGTAGTCCAGTGTGCCGCAGAGCGTTCGTCGACGCGAAGTCACTGCGTGAACGGACCAGCCAAAGTCGGCTAGCTTGAGGTCGCCCTACAGCGCGTCGGACGGGGCAATAGGAGGAGGGTAGTACGTTGTGGTCGACGAGAATGTTCTCGGGCTTGAGGTCTCGATGGATGATGCGTTTTCGATGCATCATCTGCAGACCCTTGGCGATTTGGTACACGTACTTGGCACTGGTAGCTTCGTCGAAGCGCCCTTCTTGAAGAAGTTTCTTGTACAGTTCGCCCTGCGCCGCGTACTCGATGATCAGGTAGACGCGTTTTTCGTCGTAAAAGTAGCCGTACAGCCGCAATATGTGCTTGTGGTGGAGGTGCGATTGGATTTCGATCTCGCGGCGTAGCTGGTACTCGACTCGTGCCTTGACGAGTTGCTTCTTTTGCAAAACTTTGAGAGCTACAACGTACTTGGACTGCTTTTCGCGGGCCAGGTATACTGTGCCAAACTTGCCGCTGCCCAGCGGTCGTCCGATGTCGAAGTCGACGAGCTTCCACACGCGTTCCTTTGTTGTACTTCCATTGCTACTAGTTGAACCCACAGACGAGGACGAATCGCCGAGCTCGCGGAGCGGTGGTCTCGACAATTCACTCGACGCGCTCATGGCAGAAGACATTCGTAACGGAGGCTTCATGGCAGGGCTGATCTCGCGACTGTACAGAGTGTGGTTCACAGCAGCATTCTCCTTGGCGTAGATGTCAGCGCTGCCGGCGGGCGTCCGATGGCTCCCGTAGGCTGGCGTCGGCTGCATGCTATGCTGAGCAAAGATTGCAATTGTCCAATACTACGTATATTAATTGCTGCAGGTTTTAAGCCCAGTGAAATTATCTTGTGGTTTGTATACATTCCGCTCCGAAGAGGCCAACACGGGAGAGAACTCAATTCGCATAAATTGTGGCGGGATTTCAGTAATTAACTTGATATTTGTATGCAGAGGTCAATTTTGAAAATTCAAACCACAAGCTGTGAAGATTTGCATTTGCTCGGACATGGCCAGCAAGGCACCGCTAGTCGCGGAGCCACTGCGCCCGAGGGCAGCCTGGGACAAGGAGACGGCCAAGAAGACGGAGCGGGTGGGCGCACAGGCATCCTCCATGTCCAACTCGCTGAGTGCCACTCTCTTTCGCCAGCACACAACTAGTGCAACCAAACCCAACCGCCCTGCTGGTGGTGCGCACTTTGGTTCATAAAGCATGACTCACGAGTATGCACAGGCTTGTCGAGCATATCTGAAACTCAGAAGATGAGCTCAGCAGATTCTAGCGCTTCTACCGCGATGCATCAAGGCTGGAAGCTCACAGACTTCGACATCGGTAAGCCGCTTGGGCGCGGGAAATTCGGCACCGTGTACCTCGCTCGTGAACGCAAGTCGGAGCACATCGTGGCGCTCAAAGTCCTTCTTAAAGCGCAGCTTGTCAAGAACAATGTTGAGCACCAACTGCGTCGCGAGATCGAAATCCAATCGCATCTTCGCCATAAAAACATCTTACGCCTGTACGGCTTCTTCCACGACGAGAAGCGCATCTACTTGATCATTGAATATGCAGCGCAAGGAGAATTGTACAAACGACTACAAGAACAGCACACCTTTTCCGAGCCAGTGGCGGCGCGCTACGTTAAGGAAATCGCGCTCACACTCGCCTTCATGCACAGCAAGCACGTGATTCACCGGGACATCAAGCCAGAAAACATTCTCGTCGGCTACAATGTACGTCAGCGTCTTGATTCCTTCCTGGCTCATGCCACAGCATCCTTAGGGCGAACTTAAACTCGCTGACTTTGGCTGGTCAGTCCACGCCCCGACATCGCGCCGCAACACCATGTGTGGGACGCTAGATTACCTTGCACCCGAGATGTGCGAGCGCAAACCTCACAACGAAATGGTAAACTTCACACACCCGTCCCAAGGCCAACGTCCATGGTTGTGTTCTAGGTGGACATTTGGACCCTGGGCATCCTCATGTACGAGTTTCTTGTGGGCGAGCCGCCGTTCGAGGGGGAGGGCCAGACAGAGACATACGAGCGCATCTTGAACGTCGACCTCAAATTTCCGCCACATTTATCGACGCCGGCATGCGACCTCATCCGCAAGATCCTTCGCAAAGAGCCAAGCCAGCGCCTACCTATAGACAAGATCGTGGAGCACCCGTGGATAGTTCGGCATTGTGGGCTCCCTTAGGATGCTGTAAAAGTACGTAAAGTCAACACGAGAGAAAGTGAGCACTGTGATTCTAAGGGTCCATGCGCTAAAGTTAAGAGCCCTTGGGCTTCGTTTCTGTCGCGTTCTTGGGGTGCTCGGCCGCGTCCTTGAACTGCTCCAGGATCTGTTCGTGGCGTTCCCGGACATCGTGGCCGATCGAGTGCAAGTTGACAAACTTATCGATCTACGCATCAAAACCACAGTAAGTGCTTGCACGAGAGCAATGAGGCCGATTACCTGCTTGTCCATTTCGAGCTTCTGCTTGTGAAAGGCCTCGGATTGCGCGAACACATGCTGTTTGGTCTGCTCGAGCTGCTCTTGCAGAATCTTGTTCTGCTTCTTCGTGGCCTCCAACTTCGCCGTCGCCTCGATGTAGGCCTTGTACTGCGTTTGATACGCTTCCTTGTTGGTCATACGCACGATTTCTCGCGTATCCGCGACGATGGACTTCATGAGGGACGCGCCTTGCCCCATGCTGCTTCACTGCTCCGAGCACGAAATACGCGATGACCAGTGCCCCAAATGGATTATGACCAATGGCATCGCAGTATTCGAACAGTTCACCAATCAGAGGCATTTAAACCATCGGCTTTTATTTTGGCCAATGAAACGTCCGATCAATTCATAGCGGCTTGATTGACTGAAACCACGCAACTAAGTGCATCCGAGACAGCGAATCTTATGAAATTGCATCCTGGTGAAAAACCATCGAGATAGACAACCCGACGTTTGACTCCTGCCAGCTTTCCATGCCTCGGTTGCATTATCAGTGCACTTCGTATTCCAAAATACGAGTCTTCATAACTCGGTGAAATTAGACAACAGAAATCTTTTCTGGCATATCAACTTCGGTTTTCGTAATTTCAACCAATGCATGGCGTGGATGCCAATCGGACAAATCTTTGTGAGAGAAATCAGCCAAATGCTCGGCCAGAATCGCGAAGGTCAGCGCGCCCGACAGGACGCTCTCGCCAAGGCGCAGCTTGAGCTGAGCCATCAAGGAGCGTAAGCGTCCGGTGCTGGGCAATGCAGGCTCACCTGATGTCCAGCGACTTTCATATCCGGCTCGATCGCCTTGCGTCCCTCCGACAATATGTGCAGACGATACCCAAGCAGGTGCACGACGAAAGCGCTACGATGGCACAATACTTTATCATAGTCGGCAACGTCATGGGCTTCTGCGACAATTAAGGACTACGAAGACGACTGCCTTGCCTATGACGTGCCAACATACTGCCCCTCTTCGTGCTGACACCAGAGTAGAACCATGTCCGGCGCGTGCTCCTTCACAACCACGAGAGCAAAAGGATGCAAGCTGAACTCGGTGAGTTGCACTTGCCCTTCGTTTGCATGTACCACTTTCCGGTAGAGTCGTCGCTAGCACACCTTCCACTGCTTCTCCACCGTTTCGAGCTGCTGGAGCTGTTGAGTGCGTCGGCGCACCCCGAAGGTGTCCAGCTCTGGAAAGCCACCGACTTGGCTTTGAAGAACACCGTGTGTCTCCGCATCTCGCACAATCCCGAATGCTTGCATCACGAGTTCAACACCCACAAGGTCAAGCTCCCGTCGGCACCTTCGTCACTCCGAATGTAGTTGCTAATGGCCGCCAACGTCATGGGCCCGCTCCCCGGCGAAGGCGTCTCGCAGGTCGACGTACCCCCGGGCTTCCGGCCGCTGCATCTCTTTCCCCTGGAGTTCATGGACCACGATCTCCAAACCTTTCTCTACGTACATCTCCTTGACTTCATGGCGCTGACATCGCCGTAGCGAGCAGCTAACGGGCGGCTTCCCGTCTTTCAGGCTCGCGAAATCGTATTTCGCGTGTGTCAAGCCATTCACCACCTCCACGACGAGGTGCAGCGGCTCGTCGCCGTCACAGCCCACAGTTGCGTAGGAAAAAGTGGCGCACTGCGACATTCAGCCGGCGCACATTGTGCTGTCGTCTTCCGTCGTCGATGTCCGCCTGACGAGCCTCAAGGCGGTGCAGAACCGGCGCGACGCCATCCACCACCTTAAGCTGCACGAAGTGCTGGCGCTGCCCAGCCGACGCGTCATGTACCTGGCACCCGAGTACTTCCGCCTCTGGACGCAGCCAAGCGACCAGGGCGCCGAGGCCACGACCTACGCGAGCGCCGACGTCTGGGCGATCGGCGTGCTCTTCTTTGAGATGCTCTACGGGCGGCACCCGTTCTTCGAAGGTCTGCTGGAGCTAGCCTCCGCGGACAAGGTCAAGTACGGCCACTTGCTTGCCGCCTACGGCGAACACAAGGGCCCGCCACTGGTCTTTCCGGACTCGCCGGCCGACGTTCCCGACGGCGCCAAGGTAGGTAGCGTCTGCAACCGTGAGACTCGACCACGACGTAGCAACTCATCCGTGAGTGCCTTGCGCCGAACCCGGCCCAGCGCCCCAGCGCCATCAGCTTGCTCACCAACCAGTACATCACTTAAGCTGTTGCGTACAAACGTTTGTTTGCTTTACATGCTCCAGTCAACGAGTGGCGTCGGCAGCGGCTTGCGACGTTCCCAGTACGACGGCCCCGCAGCGAGGATCGGACCGCCACCGAAGCAAAGCCCGTCATCTTGGTAGAGCACGAGTGACTGTGCCGGCGCAATGCCTCGCTGCGGCAGCTCGAAGCGCACGCGCAGGTACATCTCGTTTGAGGCGGTGGTTGCCGTAGGCTGGTACACGCTTGTGCCAGCGCTCACGTCGCCGGCAGAGGCAGCTGATACGTGGCACGTAGCCAAGGGCTGGCGGTACCGCGCTCGGTACTGGCAGGTCAGCGTCCCACCGTTAGTTAAAGCCGCCTGGGAGCGTTGTTAGGGCGAAAAGGGATGAAAGGCTACCGGAGGCTGGCCTTGGATCCAGTTGAACGCGTTAGCCCGCACGAACACTTCGTCGGAGAAGAGTGCGGGGTGTTGCGTCCCTGGGGCAATCAACACACCAGCGTCTTCCTCGCGCTTGCCAACGACGAACCTACAAGAGGTCCGTGCCTGGACGATGACATGGCCGACGATAGTACCACTTGATGGGGAGACCGGAGACCTTGGCGCCTTGCCCTATAGTGTAGGCGCTGTAGCCGTCGTGGGGCTGCACGATGGAGCCGTCCTCGATCTGGGCGGGCGCTGAGATGACGGGTGATGAAGGGGTTACCGAGATGAAGGACCCTGGGCGCGGGGGAACGTACTGAGCGAGGAACGAACTAAATGGCCGCTTTCCGATGAAGCAGATGCCGACGCTGTCTTTTTTTGTGGCCGTGCAGAGGTTGGCTTCGGCAGCAATTTCGCGTACCCGTGGTTTACAGAGCCCTCCTAGGGGGAAGAGCACCTGCGGCGGGTCAGGTGCGATCCCGAGGCGGACGACGGACCTTCTGAAACTGAGTTCCCGTCACGTGAGAGAGAAAGTAGCTTTGGTCCTTGTTCGCGTCCACGGCGGCGTACAGAGCGTTGGAGCCGTCGGGAAGCGCCTTCAGCTGTGCGTAGTGGCCTGTAGCGATGTAGTCGGCACCTATCGCCTTGGCGTGCTTGGCAAATACGTCGAATTTGATCTCGCGGTTGCAAAGGACGTCGGGGTTGGGCGTCAAGCCCTGTACGGGGGTCAATGCCAGCAAGACGAGAACGCGCCTACCTGGGCGTACTGGTCGAGGCACGGCTCGAACACGTTGTTCCAGTACTCCTGAACGAAGTCGACACGCGTGCACGAAATGCCGATCTCGTCGCACACCTGGCGCACGAGCTCGAAGTCCATGTCAGCGGGGCACGTCGCTTTGCCTTCTTCGTCCGAGCTGTCCCAGTTGTTCATGTACAAACCCACGACGTGGAGTGACTTGTCCTGGTGCAGCAGGTATGCCGTAACCGAAGAGTCAACGCCGCCAGACATGCCCACGACCACCGTCTTCTTGGGCTCCGCCGCTACATGCAGCCGCCGCCATTGACAAGCAGCCCGCCGACCCGCGCGAAGCATGGCGAAATCCACTTTGCACTTGGGCGTTCGACCAATCAAAGCGTTTCGATCTGAACGAGCCAATAAGAGTCGCTCTTCAAAGTATCAGTTTATGGCTGAAAAGAACGTGGTCCTCGCCGAACGCACGAGCTCAAGCTCTTGCACCTTGGCGCTTTCTTAGAGCCTGCAGGCCTTGCGCATGCTTGCAGCCGCTGCAGGAAACTCGTAGCTTAAGAAGAGTTCTGTCGTAGCTTGTACCGATGACATAGATCCGATCACAGCAATGATCTGGTCAAAATGCTGGGCCAATCAAACAGCAAGCGCAAACAGAAAGCGGCCAATCGATTCAGTCGCGGGAGATGCCACGGCACAAGGAACAAGGGCGGGGCCGCGACCGCACCCACGGGCAGCGCTCGTCCAACAAACGACCCAAGAAGAGCAGCGGTGGACGTCGCGATGCCAAGGATCCCGAGCCTAGCGCTGCGTTCCTTGCGGCGCTGGAGGCCCAACGGGCGAGTCAGCAGGCGACGGTGACCGCCACGCCGCCGGCAGCCACCCCGCCTCCGATGCCTGGCTTCTACTACGATGCTGAGCTGAAAAAGTACTTTCGAGGAAAAGCTCCAAAGAAACCGGACGTTGTTGTCGCGCCTGCTATCGCGCCTTCCAGTGCGGCGCGCCGCCACGGTGTTCGGAGCAACTGGGCTTCCTACCTCGCTGCTCGGCAACTGCGATCGCAGTGGACCACGCACGAGCGTGACCTCCTCGGTCTCTTTGCTCGATCGGTCGTTCAATGATGTACCACCAACGACTTATTAAGCCCGTAGACAGCTGTCGTGCACTCTGTTCCGGCGCCGTACTACCACATAGCCGACCTTGCGGTTGCCAACGATACCCTTGCGCTCGCTAGTACGTGTCTGATCCGCGTCCTTAGCTCACGGGTCGCGGCAATAGGCGTCCATGGAGATATCTCAATCGGTGCGCTCACGGCGACGGCACTCAAGCCTAAGCTGGAGATCGAGGCCAACGTGCGTTTCCACGTATGATCACCACGCTGTTTCTATGGCACTCCACAGTTCCTTGTAGCTTACACGCCTTAAGTGGCGAAGCAATCTATGCGCTGATGCCATCGGCTACACGGCTCTCGGTGGCGCGGGAGTCCCGGGCTTTTTGCGCATCTGCCATCGCGGTAGCGCTCTCTTTGTACGTAGTGCACCATGTCGGGGGCGCTGAGAATGCTGTCTAGAGCACGCCCCTCCAAGATGCGTGGACATTGACATGGTATGTCGTCAGCAAAGCTCCGAGAACTCAACCCCTCGACCTAGGCACCCTCACACCCCGTTGCACGTTGCCGTCGGCGCCACACACGGGTACCTCTATGCGCACCCGCACCACTTCCGACAGTCAGCGTTCTGTAGGAGGTCAAGGGCCTTGGTCGTTGACGCAGAGCACGACAAAGTCGTGTGTAGTCCATCGACTGTGGCCTCGGACGTCTTTGCACAGTCTTTCCTGCGCTCGGTACGGACGACAACGCTCCTGAGTCCCATCGAATGTAAACTCTTAGGGCCAAGCGCTTCTGAACGGCACTCGTAGCGGCGTCGTGTGGCTTTGGTTCGTGGAGCTGCCGGGCGCGGTACTTAAGACGGCGTAGGGATCTACGGGCCAGCAGGATGGGGCTTCAAATGGAGGTAGACGGACCGGCGTCGGTGCACGACCTTGTTGTGCTCGGCGACGACGTGTCTTTCATTGCGGCAGCTGGCAACGGAGTCATCGCCCGGCATGATCTTCGCTCACTGCGCCCTGAGCCCGTTGTAAGGTACAGCGCCAAGACGACGATGCGACCCAGCGCCACTCGCATCTCTCTGGTACCACCCCGGCACGTTCTGAACCACAGGAGGATGCCGATCCTTGTAGGATGCGACAGAAACGATCGTTTGCGGGCAGCCGCATGGGCATGGCGTGTACTTGTGGGACGTAAGCTCGGGCAGCCCTCTCGCGACCGTCTTCACCACGACGCCCGGACAGCAACTATTGCACGGTGCTGTGCTGGACTCTGCGACACGCGGGTGGCGTGTTCTCGCCGCCCGTGCGTCGCGCGACGGGATTCTCTCGTCCCAGCTCCTTTCCGCGACGTTTGCAGCTCCGTAAGACGGCTTAAGTGCCTGTGTGCTGTGATGAGACGGTATGTTAAGTTAAAAAGAGGAGGAGGCTCGACGCAACGACAAATGCCGCGACGCCCAACAGGGAATGGGCTTCTTGGACACGGTTTGTGACCTTGAGTTCAAAGTCCACCTGCGCACAGACGACGGGAGGGCTGGTGTCGCCGCAGACCGCATGCAGGACGATACTCCAGCGAGGCGTCACGTGGCCGTACGCGGGAAATGATACATTTTGCCAGGCCTGTGCAATGCGACCGTCCTCGACGACGAGGCGTCCGAGTTGGTGCGAGAGATTGACGTTGTGCCGGCCATCGTCCGTGGCCCAGAGGCGGTCCTTCTTGGAAGCGCACGTTGCTGGCTCATCGCTTTCGGCGAGGAGGGCGAGAGTCGAAGGAATGATTGGGGCACGATCAAGGTCCAAGTGGTCACACTTGTCAAGAAAGCCCACGATTGGAACCATGCCCATTTCGTTGACGACAAGGTACCACTTGTACTCCTTGATGTGGTGTCCACAGCTCGGGTGCAAGGCATGCACTTGTGTCATGTTGAGTGCGCGCATGTCAATGTCGGCTTCGATGGTCACACGCGTTGACGATGGTGTCGGATACACGACGTGGATTGAGCCAAGCACGCCGCCAGCGCGAACTTTGTCAAAGCTGTACTCAATGGTCGTGAGGCCCACCACGGGCGACACACACATGAGCAATAATCCAAGAAGTAAGGATAGTCCCATTCGCCACGGGTATCCCCGCCGCCACGATGAGCTCGGTGCCGCCATCATGTTGCCAGGATGGCTCGTCGTCGGCTGCTTTATTTCTGGAATGCGGCGCACCCACAGTGCTCATCAAATATTAATATGCAGTGGCTTCAATGTCATATACAAACATCAAGCTAAGCAACCCCCCGTGTACAAAAAAATGCATCCGGATTCTTTTAATCTCAGAAACGGGCAGATCGTGTTTCTGTGGGGATTGTGGCTGGAATTTTTTAAAACATGTTCTTTTATTCCCCACAAGTGTCTTTTAATGCTAACTTAAGACACAGCGGTTTTTGATTGCTGTGCAATTCTCTCGTGTCTAGTCTCTTATGCCGGAAAATCCGCGAATTACACGCAAAATCGCTAAAAAACCGAAATGTTTTCTCACAGTGAGGGAGTTTCCGGCATTGATTGATGAGGGCATCCAGGTGGAGCCATCGCCACGATCTTATTGCTCTCTATTGTTCTTTACAGCATCATGGCTGAGGCATCGACATATACTCAAAGCGACATGGCAACGCAAGCATCCCAGGGACATCGGGTACAGAAGTGGCTGGCCACATCGGCCTTGGTAATGCAAATATCACTTGACACAGCCGATGTACGCCCTCCAGGCATTGAATGTCGGCAATTTCGAATGGTGTTTTTTGCACTTTTCTATTGTTATTAGTATTGCTCTTTTAAAAGGACCAATCACGAATAGCGTGTCTCGATTCGAAATATCCAAAGTAGTTTTCAGTCCTATTTTGGGCGATTGACAGCCCAAGGTAAAGAGGATGCGCCGAGCCATTGCGGGCGGTCTCGTCGTGCTTGCTGCCACGAGTCTCATCGCCGATGCTGCGTGGGTACCCGACGTTGACACGATCCACCGCCCACGTGCGACCGCCGCATTGCGGCAAGCCAATTACACAGGTCGTTTGGTACGTGTATTCTGGTTTGATCACGACTGAGGCTGAGAGATTCCGCCTAGACGCTGGCAAACCGGACAGATACCATCGATACCACCGCTGAGGAACTGCAACGACAGATATTCACTGCAGCAGAAAAGGCACACCAACTTGTTGGCGTCACGGCATTCATGTGCGCCTCGGCTCTCTTCCTCTACTTAACCTGATTTGCCACTCGATAATGCCCATCCTATCGTGTACCATAAACCCCACAAGTGACAGCATTAGATAATATGATGGTTATGAGTCAGATGCCACCGCCAGGCGAGAAGCCATTGCGCGTCGAAATGACACCAGTGGAAGGGTCCCAGCCAATGTTGGGCACGGGCAGCTTCAAGTAAGCAAACGACTTGAGCACCTTTTTGCGCTCCCAAGTCGTCATGTCGTCCAGACAAAGCTCATCGTATCGAAGATAGTCCAACACTGCCTCAAATGCCTTTGGGTTGATGTCGATGAAATAGGAGTCTAAGTAAACCAGCGAATGATACACAATGCCCACGGTCGATACTACCTTTGACACTAGCAGGTGGGTGTAGTAGCAGACTGTGAAACAAGGAGTTTTCGTGCTGCAACAGCGTGTCTTTTGTCGTCTGAAATATGGTGCCACCAACGTTGAGGGACACAATTTCGGGTGTCGTGGCGCGCATGCGGGCAGCTTTCGTGTCGCCGCTCGCTGCGTCTGCAATCATCTTCTTCTGTGGACGTGCAAACCAATCGGGTCGCTTTTCTTCTGGTTGCGACGCCATTAGGTTCACAAAAGGCGGACACTTGCGCAGGTGCCGCTCGACGCACGCAGTTTTGTTGTGATGAAGCACGACTGTGTTGCAGTGTTTGCATGGCGCCTTGGGCCCCTCTGCGAGGATGTGCGCGTTGGGCTTGTTCGTAAAGATACTCCAGAGAGACCGTAGCGGGCGGCCTTTCCTCGGCGCCACGGTGCTTTCGGGCGATGCACCTGGTGAGATGTCGTCCATCTTGGACCGCAAATCTTACAAACTGCAATGTCGAAGTAAATGCGAAGTTCGAAGGCCACACTCATTCTCCAAATCATGGCTAAAAACACGCCACCGGTGTGGCAAAGGATGCTCCATGAGCTACGCTTCCGGAAGCAACGACTTGACGCAACCCGAATTGGTTGTGGACAGGGCGTGTCATGGAAGGTATTTATGTCCTCCCGAAGCGCAGCATCAATCCTCACGGAGCTTCCAAGCACGTGAACCGATTCTCGGGCAGTGGTCTTTCACCACCAAATATTGATTTAACGAAATTGGTTTCGGGTTACAAGTAGATTTTAAGGTGGTTCACGGTGTCAAGAGCATAACCGTGCAGTTTGAGCTCCACAAGTAGGTCCCGGTACATACTGGCCTTTGCCGTTGTGTCATAATGGTAGTCGTGGCCAAGCACGATGACTTCTTGCTTTCTTTGCTGGTCGCGACCCGACCATGCGAAGTTGCCCTCGATCGTCTTGAACATGGCGCATTTCGAAGCTTGCATGTCCGTAAGCGACTCCCATCGCCACTCAACGTCCCAGCCGATTGTGCTCCATGGCTTGTTCTGGAACGTCTCGTTGCGGCATGGTAGATTGCCTTTCCACATGGCGTCCGCCACGTCATTACGCGCTCCAGCTTCGGGCTGCAAAGCGTCCTTATTGCCAAGCAAGGTCGTCTTGGAGTAGCCGGGAAGTCGCCACGCGCTTGTGCACGGCAGTCGAGCGTACGTCCAAATACTTGTCATCGCCTGCTGGTACATGGAAAACTCTTGGTCGTTGTCCCAAAGCGACGCGTTGTTGAGGGCCGTCTGAATGCGCAGCGCACCGCGGACCATGTCGGCCACGGGCGTGTTACCGCACGACTCGTACTGCGGGTCGATCTTGGTGAACTGCGCCATCTTGGCGTACTCGCATAGCTCGGTAACGTTGTCGTAGTAGTGTGTATCCGAGTGGGCAGCGAGAAAGTGACCGGCCTTGATCGTGTAGGCAAAGAGGTCGGTGATCTCCGCGTAAGGGCTCGGCTCTTGGCAGCGCAGTTCTTGCTCGTAGAACGTCTCGGAACCGCAAAAGTTGTACGACGACTCAAAGAAGCTGATCGTTTGGTTGATCTGCTGGAGCGCTGTGAGTAGGTTCTTCCGGCCGCGGATGGACGGTCCATCGTCAATCGTCATGAAGACCGTGTCACCGGGCTGGACTTTGCGTGTGGATGGGCACGTGGGCTTGGTCGGGATGTCTGTGGCAGGCGGTGCCGGTGGCATCTTGATATTATGTGGTCCCTTAGCTTTCAGCCCCAATTGCATCGAGTTGCCACTAGTCGATCCTGGCGTCACTACTGCGGCGGGTATGTTTGTCACGGATATATCGCTTGACGTAGACGAGTGCGATTTCGTTGTCACCACGGCAATCGCTACCGCTGCTGCGGCAACAATTACGAGCGCGCCAACGCCAATGAGGATCGTTCGTTTCTACAGGATGTCATGAGGGGCCACTGCGAAAAACTAGCCGTGCGTACCCGACGAGAGGGGTAGTCGTGTTGGACGGGCGACTCCATGATGGCCATCGGTGTTTCGGCCATTGCGCAGCGACAATACTTACTCGGCAGCGAGCAAGTGTTCAAATGCAACAGTGTGCAAATGCTCCATCAGAACTTTTGGTTCCTCTGCAAGGAACGCTGCTGGAAGCGTGTCCTTTTTATGTGTCACTGGACTGTTTTCGCATTGTATAGTGTTACCTACATGAACTCTACAGTGCAAAATACTGTACACGCACCCACTGGTTACCTGCTCGATACTGTTTCTCACTCCTTACTTCCTTAATTTGCTTGTAGAAGCATACTAGGGCTCGAGAGGTAGGACATGCGGCAGGCTTTGGAGCTTACCACCCCTAGAGAAAACGGCACACCTCATGGGAGAGACCAGCTCTTCACACTATTTAAAATGGCAACTTGGGTTGCGTGACGCGAATTAAATACAAGTCGTAGGAATGTCCCTGAGAACTGGGTGACTGCTCAAGGTGGAAGCTGTCGATGGTCAGTCCTCGCCCAGCGAGCGGGTGGGCGTTGGTCTTAGTGGAAAGATGCGCTCTGTCCTCCAGCGGAATGGAGCTTGGGAAACAACCCACTTAAGCCAACGTAGTCTGTGACTGCAGGCGGAACAGGAACAACGACAATGTCGTGAATTACCCATTGGGTGGGGATGTCTTGGGCAGCACCTCGGATTGCGATGCATGGTGTCTCTCAGGCGACCGTCGTGATATTCCGGATTGTTGCCAACGTCACGCATGCGCCAAATTTTACCTCATGGGAGTCTACTACTACCTGGCGCTGCTCACGGCATTCCGTGGGACTACCTGTGCACGTACGACCTTTGTTGTTTCTTCGCCACAAAGGAGTCCATTGGAGTCGGTCGTCATCAAAGCCCACCTGTGTGGCCGTCGAAGGGTGCCTGTGGATCACGCCGAGCAGCGGCTCTGAATCACACCCGTGGTTATCAACGACGTAATTTAAATTGAAAGTGCTCGCTCACTTGTAGATCTTGAGGTGGTTCACGGTGTCGAGCGCGTATCCGTGCAGCTTGAGCTCCACGAGCATGTCGCGGTACATCTTGGCCTTTTCCATCGTGTCGTAGTGGTAGTCGTGGCCGAGCACAACGACCTCTTGCTTGCGCTGAGGGTCGTGACCGTTGCCGAACGAGGCCTCGATGCGCTGGAACATCGAGCACTTGGGCGGCAGCGTGTTGGTCTTGAGGTCAAGAACCCATTCCGTGTCCCAGCCGATCGTGCTCCATGGCTTGTTCTGGAACGTCTCGTTGCGGCACGGCAGGTCGCCCTTAAACATGGCGTCGGCCACAGCGTTGCGCGTGCCCGCCTCGGGTTCCATGGCGTCTTTGTGGCCAAGCAAGGTCGTCTTGGAATAGCCGGGAAGACGCCACGCACTTGTGCACGGCAGTCGGGCGTACGTCCAGATATCGCTCATCGCTTGCTGGTACAAAGCGTATTCCTGATCATTGTCCCAGAGCGATTCGTTGTTGAGGGCCGTCTGAATGCGCAGCGCACCGCGGACCATGTCGGCCACGGGCGTGTTACCGCACGACTCGTACTGCGGGTCGATCTTGGTGAACTGCGCCATTTTGGCGTACTCGCAGAGCGCCGACGCATTGCTGTAGTAATGGGTGTTCGAATGCGCAGCGAGGAAGTGACCCGCCTTGATGGTATAGGCGAAGAGGTCGGTGATCTCCGCGTAAGGGCTCGGCTCTTGGCAACGCTGCTGCTGTTCATAGAACGTCTCGGAACCGCAAAAGTTGTACGACGACTCGAAGAAACTGATCGTCTGGTTGATCTGCTGGAGCACCGTAAGGAGATTCTTCCGGCCGCGGATGGACGGTCCATCGTCGATCGTCATGAAGACAGTGTCGCCAGGCTCGACCTTACGCGAGGACGGGCACGTGGGCTTGGTCGGGATGTCCGTGGCCGGCGGTGCCGGTGGCATCTTGATGTTATGGGGAATCTTGGCCTTGATCACGACTGCGGTCGTCGCGGCAGGCGTCATGACGGGGATGACAATCGCAGCGGGCTTGGCCGTCGTCGTCTCTTCAGGCGAAGTCACTGTCGTCGAGTTGCCCGATTTGGCCGTCGTCACGGCGATCGCCGTGGCGGCTGCGGCAACAATGACGAGCGCGCCTACGCCAATGAAGATCTTCTTCTACGCATCATTTTAGCATCGCCAACGAGGCATCGGCGTCGTGCACCTTGCTGCCTTGACTGCTGCGGTCGACAGGCGACTCCATGATAGCCGGCGGCGTGTCGGCTGCCACCATTCTTCGAAGCACGGCAGAAGCAACACTGTGCACCGTATACAACCATCAGGTCGTACAATTTTTTACGCCACGTGCTCAGAGTTGGTAATTTGCCCAGCCAACCCCCTGCCTTCTTTATCAGCATGTCCATTGCAACGGCATCTTCAATGTATCTCTAATTGCCAAAGAGGCTTGTCAGCGCCACTTCCATCTTGGGCCCCATGATCGCGCCGCAGCTAATTGGATCACAGCACATTTACAATTAGGTGCGACCACGGATTCGATTACGCCATGTAAATTGCTGCAGCTTGGCGAGCCTCGAGAGGGCATGCCGCCGGGGCACTTCTTGCGTGATCGCCGCCAGTGTGCAGGTCGCATGTGGGACGGCGACCATGGACGCTCTCGGCTGCTCTGGCGACCAGCTTCCGGACGTGAGTAACGTCATTGGATGCAGTCGGCTCAACAAGCTTGATATTTGTATGACCTGTCAAACTGAATAGATTGAGGTTTGATTACCTTAAAGTATGATATACAGATTGCAAGTGTGCTGTCCGGATACGACAATGCGACTCGTGCAGTGGACTTTCCAAACGGCAAACATTGGACGAAGCCATCGAATAATGGACCAAAAAAATATACTCCGGAGTAACACGTTAATGCACCCTCTTAACTCCTAAACACCTAAACCCAAGCCCAGGATCAAATCCGTTTATGCTGGTTGGGTGTTTGCCAGCTTCATAAAGGCAACTCGATGGCTAAGGTAGTGGTAAATACGTCGAAGCGGTCCGCGAACAGAAACGGCGCGTCGCACAAGATGTGGATGCGTAAGTCTTTTCGAGCCACCCGAAACCAGAATGGGCTGCGTGAACTTTTCTTCGAAATCCCGTGTGATAGTGTCTATCTCACAGCGTCTTCGAACGAGTAATAAACGAACATTTTATTTCACAGGGCCCATTCGTTCCAATGCCAACAGATCGGAACGACCTGCGCAGGCAATGGATGCTTCGCGTTTGGATGAGTTCTGCTGGTGAGAATTTGGACGCTCCGTGACACTGAATCTTTTCGAGTCTCCTCTAGATTCCCCGTGCCGAGATGCCGGTGAACGATGCGAGAATTAACGTGGCGTTTGAGTCACGGGTTAGTGCAAAGGCCTTGGTGTGAGAAGATTTGTGACTAGCGGTCAGACTGGTCGTCGAGCTCGAGTAAAAAGTGACAAATCTTTGTAGTCTTCGAGAGATCTCATTCAGACTAGAAACTTTGATTAGCTCATGGAGCCGCCCTGACGCACACAATTGATGTGTGCGGCTTTGCCGCGTAAAACAATACCTCCTCGCATACGATACCACCCACACTGGATAGATGAACACTTCGTTTCGTAGCCACCTTCTTGCGGCTGGTATCGAAGGACGCGTGCTTTTACGACACAAGACGCACTCCTTTTTCAGGGCCGAGTTCAATTCCAGCTTCACCATCTGACTGTAGGACCAAAAGCACAAGCCGTTCGCAAGCTCCATTTACACTTGTTTCGGTCCATGTCTTTGTGTTTGTCCATGAGGCCGTTAGATTTCTGCTGCATGCTAGGAGAGATTACTATAGCTTGACGCCAGTCAACTCCAGCTTTCACTTAATTTCCAAAGCTAAACACAGTAAGTCTTTAAAATTGGAGCTTGGAACACAGATATTCGAAATATAAACACACGGAAAAGCGCCAAGTGTGCGGTAACCACCTCCAGCGTATACCCCATGAATGCACACCTCTTGTTCATTTACAGTTGCCCCAAAGACTGTGGATGGAGTGTACACTGAGTCTTTGTCCCCGCTATAATAAAGCCTTCACGACCACGTGTAGCATGTCGAAGTCACTGCTGCTACTCCGCTCTGGACACTCGACATTGCGCTGCTGACGGAGCGACGTTAATTGTCAATGGTTGGTCGCCCGACGTGAACCTCGCCTTAGAGTTTGTCCATGTGAGCCACAACCTTGCTAACGGCACAATCGATTCGTCGAAGTAGTTCTACACTGTTGTGATAGTGGTGACGCTACGGAGGTACTAGATTACTAAGAGTCCTGAGCAGGGACGGCGAATAGGGGCCACATTACCGCTGAAAGTCACTATACACTCATAGCTCAAGGATGCAAAGAGCTAACCCATGGCTACTCAGCGCTGCAATACAGTGTACTTGCGTTGCTTGGATGGCGTCTTCTTGGGAAAGCTATCGCTGCTGAACGAAGCGTTTCAGCGACGTTTATTGGCGACTCAGTCCCGTCGTTGCTGGCATCGAGGTTAATAAAGTTAATGAGCGTCGTGCGATGCAGACATCGCCGACTCAATCGCGTCGGCGAGCGAAATTCCATCGATCGCAAACCGAATGAACTCTATAGCGAACGCCAGCATCAGAAGCATCTCGAACTTGGCGTTGCAGGGGTCCTGCCGCAACTTGTAGTCGATCAATTTGCAAAGCACGGAAGCGCTTACCAGTAATCTCGCGAAGGGCAGGAGCATTGTTGAAGGACACGCGATTGAATCTTTTGGCATGAAGCAACGATAATCTTTGCTGAAGGCGCAAACGCCTATCTCGCAGCCGCACCTGCTTAAACGATATCAACCAGTGCAATCCGTCGAAACTTGACTACAATACATTCAACACTATTCAATTGTTGTGCCAATGACGCATGATGCAATATTGTGGTGTTGTGCTGATCGACATATTTATGTGAAAATGTGCAGAGTGGCCTACCTCTGCCGGTTAACGAAGTGGGATCAGCGTACCAACTCAACCAACTCATATCGACTCACTCAAGAGACTCGCCTGAGTGGATATAGATTCGCTCACGAGTGAATGATTCGAGTATGCAAAACGCTATTCAGCTCCCACTCACCCTCGTCCTGAGTCAGGATCGCGCTACAGGAAGTACCGTTCTAAGCTCGCCCCTGGTTCTACTCAACCTCAGCAACCTTTACAGAATACTACGTAATAGTTGGCACTTGGCATAACAAACTCGACGTTTAGCACTATATACTGGACTTAAGTGGGATTGGTGCACTACGTAATAGTATTTCCACGTCCAATGCCAATCGTCAGAATGAAAGCACCCATAAAAGTCTAGCGCATCCTATTCAACACATTGACAGTGTGGCACTCACATCGCAAGGCAGCGATCCAAATGATGCGGTCCATTCTTCGAGCCTGTGTCTGATATACGTTGTTGCTCGAGCGCAATACGAGAGGCTACTATACCAAGGAGCCCCCATCGGCGCCAGCGCTTGTTATGAAAGCGACAAAAACAACAGACGCTACTGACGTCGTCTGTGCCGAAATGAAAATTCCAGCGCTAACTCCTTTGCTTGCTGTCCTCGCAGCGCACCCCTGGTCTACTCTATTTTCCTCGTTCCGAGATAAATAGACCGAGTTCTCCCATACACCTACAAGAGAGCACCTACGAGAAATATATCTCACTGCACGCCAAGTCAGAGAGTCCACCAATTAATTATGCACTCGGTATACGGTTGTTCGAACTTCTTGTTGTGCAGTACGAAATTGCCTCATTCAAACAAATAATCGAGATAACGAGCTTGTGATGGTTGCGCTGTGATGTAGCCGACTCATTGCCGACGCTTGTTGACGATCACATTATCGTGCTAACTCGTACGCAGTGGCTGAGCGTGCAACAAAGCCTTCTAGTCGATTACTACACGTAAACATTGACGACCCACGAAGTGGTTCAATAGTCGGATTTTCAATTGTCTGTTCCACAGAAACAAGAATTCACAAGCCGAGAGCATATCGGATAACATCAATGCACGGAAATTGTATTAGGAGTGATAATAAGTTTGGTTCGTGAAGACCACTTGCTGGTACTTGACAGGGCAGTATGGGAACGCAATGTCCGTAGTTGCGGGGGAGAAGAGGGCCTGACCCGTTGTGATGGTCACATATACGGCCAGGATGATTGTGACGACGATCGAAACCACTGCAAATGCCTTTTCAAAGAGGGACATCGTGGTGTGGAACTTCTTGAGATAAAACACCATGGGCAGAATGATGCAGCATGTTGCCGTCGCCGAGGCGCCAACAAAGTCAAGCAGGTCGCTAAACTTGTCCTTGAAAACAATGGCTATCACGACGCAAATGGCCACGATCACCGTTCGGACAAATGCAGCCTTGACATACGCGCCAGGGCGACTGTAGGCAACAGTTGGGTCATAGTGTCCCGGAGCATCGCCTTCCTTCGGTGTCTCGAGGTCGACGGCATCGTCGTAGACATCCTCCTTGTGCATACCGAGGACGACGCGCTCGGCAAAGAAGAGTGTTGGAAAGAGCACGAGACCGAATGCGATGGCGATATGGAGCAACATGAAGAGATAAGCGAGGATAACCCAGCCGCGCGAAGCCGTGAAGCCGAGCTTGGTATCGGTGATGACGTTGAGGAGGTTACCGGGAATCTGGCACCCAAGCTTGAAGTCACCAAGCACGGCGACGACGAGGAAAAAAGCTGAGACGATGGAAAGCGTCACGACGATGACGCGAGGCATGCGCTGTGGATCGCTGTGCTCGCGCTGCAGCGTCGGAACGATCGTCCCCGCGGCGTACGCAAGCGAGAGACTACCAAATGCGGTGGTCACGCCGGCGAGGGTGATGTCCGGGGTTGGTGGAGACACACCGGGAGGAATCACAACGTTGTCGACTAGCAGATAAAGCGCGATGCCATCCGCGAGAATAACGCCGATGGTACCAGCCGCAGCTTGTGCGGCGCTTTCCTGCACCGTAGGCACAAGGCACACAGGCAACATCGCTATTCCCATCACAATAATCCACGTTGTGTCTTCGAACGACACCGGGAAGAGGGTGATCATGATCTGGCCGCCAAGAATGAGGAACATGATGGGCGACATGACGCAAGCAAGCATGTGCGCAATGGTCATGATGATGTACCCTGGCTTGCCGAAGAGCCAGCCACCAACGTCGCCAAGTGTCTTAACGTTTTTGGGCGCCACGAGCATCACTTTCGAGATGCACACGGACGCGTAGATGTTGATCGCAGCCATGAAAAATGTGGCAAGTGTCGCCCAGACGTAGCCAGCTCGAGCGTAGTTGGCCGGCATGCTTAGAGTTCCGATGCCGCATACAACACAGAAGAGCGAGAAGCCCGCCTTGATGTCTTCGAGGGTCATAAACGGTCCCGCCATGATGTAAGCGGCGAACGGTCAAATGGATTCTGGTGGTGCTGCCAGGGAGAGAATCATACGCTGCACCCACAACGGTTATAATTTCTCATGGACGTCGTAGGCCCTAGTCGGATGCGACACAAGCTTGGCTGGTTGTGCCTTGTCGCACTTGAGTGCGACCAACGGTTTCAAAAGGCCTAACACTATTCTATCCGAGTCATCTAGACACCAATCCTAAGCTCCATTAATGTCATACTATATGCGTGTGTTAAATTTGTGCCAACTGTTGTTGAAGTTACCGCAACTATGCCGCCTTGTGCCGACCTGCTAACTTGGCATGGAGCTAAAATATAGAAAATTTACATTGTACGCCCAGCTTCAAGTACTCAACAAAATCTGTCTTTGCTATGCACGAAGTGATCGCTCATTGTTCATGGACCATCGAAGACCATAGGCGTTTAGTGGCTTCACGTTATGCTTGCTTCAGTGTTGACGGACGCTGCAGCATGTCCCGAATAAAACCATTTGTATGGAGATGTGAGTAGCATCGAAAATGGGCGAATTGTTCACCTGAAGAACATAGATGCCTGTATGACGGTAATTCCGCCTGTTGAGGGTAGATACAAATTTGCAATCATTCATTAAACACACAAAAACAATTTTGTAAAAGATGAAATGGGTTTGAGTGTGAAAGCAAATTCGCTGCATCTCTTGCGATCTCCATCACTTGCGATATCTATCATACCTTCGATTGGACTCCAGTTGATCTGCCACTATAAGTATCTGCTTCGTTTCGCGTCTCCGTGTTGTGGAACAGACTGTTCGTGTATGTGTACCATTTCCAGGACGTACACGGTTGATAGCATCAAGCTGAAGATCGAGAGCCCCCTCGACGAGTGGCAGTTTCCAGAGGAGAACCTTCTCTTGCTTATGCGGTGGACCTACCCGACGCTACTGAGGCAGCTGATGGGTGAATGGACGTGCGCGTCCGTGCCGAGGCTCAAAAGTACCAGCTCACAGACAAGAAATGTATCCAAAACCCCCTCGCCTGGTGCCGAAATCGCAGTCATTGTGCACACAACTCATATTTAAAATCATTTATGTGTATTTTATTACTAGGAACTCTCAATTGAAATTACATACTCTCTCTCGACTCTCAAGAGCTCATTCGGCTGAGCTCTCAGTAAGCTCTACGGCTCTCGCACGATTCAACGTGACATAACGCACACACCAGTACTGCTGCCGTCGTATTACGATTAAACGAACACGCTCAACATCAGCACAACTGAATACATGTAAGGGGTCTCTGTGCGGAGAATATAAACTATATGCGCTTGTCCCCTCACATACTCAGGGGTTCATTCAATAGCACTATTGAACGATAGAATGGTACGATACTTGATTACAGGTTGAAACGCACACATGTTCGAGGCTTGCCAACAAGCATCATACTTAAGTGATTGACACCTTTCAGTGGCCAACTTGACTTATGTAAATTATATCAAATACTATAAGCGCTTGCTAGTTTGGCTAAACGCTTGGAAGACATCACAGAGGTACTGCAATGCAGGCTATGCTCGCCGCGCGTTAGATTTCTTTGCTGGTGAAGGATTGAAATTTAGCCAAAGGTGCAAAACCTCACCATGGCACCCGAAGAAAGGTTAATACATAATTTTGACGAGTCTTCATTAGTACTGATAATGCGTCCGGTTTGTAAAGATGTAGTGTTGATATTCAGGCGCGCAGTATGGAAAGCGCACCTGCGATGTCGACGGCGAGAAGAGCGCAGTCCCCGTCTTGATCGAAACATAGATCGCAAGTCCGATCGTGACAACGATAGAGACGATTGCAAAGGCTTTTTCGACGAGGGACAGCGTTGGGTAGAACTGCTTGACGTAAAAGGTCATGGGCAGAATGATGCAGCAAGTAGACGTAGCGGAAGCGCCAACGAAGTCTAAAAGATCACTGAACTTATCCTTGAAGGCGATGGCGATGATGACGCAGACGGCCACGATCGCCGTTCGAAGCAGCGCCATCTTGAGGTACGCGCCGGGGGTCCGGTAAGCTTCGCCGGGGTCGTAATGATCGTTGTCTACCGTCGATTCGTCCGAATCCTTGGGTGTCTCAAGTTCCAGAGCATCTTCGTAGCGTACGAGGGCCTCTTCCTTGTGCATACCGAGAACGACGCGCTCGAGGAAGAAGAGTGTCGGAAACAGGACGAGTGCAAACGCAATAGCGATGTGAATAAACATGAACAAGTAGGCGAGAACGATGCCGCCACGGGAAGCTGTAAAGCCAAGTTTGTCACCTGTGATGGCGAAGAGGAGGTTTCCTGGGATTTGGCAGCCGACCTTGTAGTCACCGAGAACCGATACGAGAAGGAAGAAGATGGACACGATTGTGAGAGTCACGATGATGACACGGGGCATGCGCGCAGGTTGGCTGTGCTCTCGTTGCAGCGTCGGGATGATTGTGCCCGCCGCATACGCGAGCGAAAGGCTGCCGAAGGCTGTGGTCACCCCCGCAAGTGTGATTTCAGGGGGTGGTGGGGACAGGTGGGCAGGCGCAGTTACGTTACTGGCTAATAGGTAGATGGCGATGCCGTCCGCAAGGATGATGCCGATCGCACCCGCCGTTGCGGTTCCAGCGCTCTCTTGCACAGTAGGCACAAGGCACATAGGGAGAAGCGATAGCGCCATGAGGATGATCCATGTGGTGTCTTCGTATGACATGGGAAAGAGAGTTGTAAGGATCGAGCCACCAAGCACGAGGAACATGATTGAAGCCATCGTACAGGATAGCAAGTAGGCCACGGTCATGGCAGCGCGCCCCGGGACTCCAAAGACCCAGCCACCGATATCGCCGAGCGTCTTGACACCCCTGGGTGCGGCGAGCATGAGCTTTGAAATGCACACGGACGCATATATGTTGATCGCCGCCATCAAAACCGTCGCAATCGTGGCCCATGCGTTGCCGGCGCGGGCGTAGTTCGCCGGCATGCTGAGAGTACCGATGCCACAAACGACGCAGAAGAGCGAAAAGCACGTCTTAATGTCTTCAATCGTCAGGAAGGGCTCCTGCATGGTGCTGCGAAGTCGACTTGTGTTCTACTGGCACAGCCACTGGCCCAGGTCACTGCAGCTCACGCATCCGAGATCTCGCCGCGTATCGGTTATCCACCTGCGACAAAGTCTAATGAAATGGTTTGAACACTGCCGCAGCTTGGCCCTTGCTCTGCACATTACTCTCTTCGAAAGGAATGACCAATAAGAGACAGGTATTCCTGCGTCCCATCACGGATCTTGCAAATGGTGTTGCGGTATACACCCCGCTGCTCAGCTCACCTTCAATAAAGGCGCCCCGAATACAAGAAAGGGGTAGGGTATGTTGTGTATTAAAACTACCTGTATCGGTGTGCTTGCCACAGGGTTGCGAACCACTAACACTAGTACGTAGATGTCCTACCACAAAGCAGGGGCATCGATGACGCGGCGGGGATCTGGGTAAGAAATATGATAGATTTCATTGTGCAGCAATGGGGTGGCTTACAACTGGAGATATTCACCAGCACCGAGATGAGGTTCATACTGCGAAGAAATAAGAAAGATACCCAGCTTACTTCATCATCTTTGGATTTAGCTTGTGTTAAAAATGTGACAACGTTGCTGTCGCCAGCTTCCACCTTGGTCTCACTTTGAGCTCCACATCGCGCTGCAATATACTAGTACAAGTACAGGTGAGACTGGCTGAATGAGGGCGTAAGAGAGGTCATGTCTCTCACATGTGGCCAAGGAGTGACTTCAGAATATAAAACATTCGTACTCTTGAATAAGGAGGAGCATAGGTCCTGTACCGTGATACTGTAGCATGGGACGATTAACGCCGGATATCTAAGGGCGCGAGATCTTTTTCACTTCGGAAAGGCAGCTAGCAACATAGGCGAACAGTGGAGCAGCAAGTGCGCTTCTTAGCGTCCCAACAACAAAGGGTTTTAACGTAGTTCAATAAATTACAGGTTGGATTAGAACTTGTAATGCGTTTGATTTGTGTACACCATTTGCTGGTACTTGACGGGGCAGAAGGGGAATAGGATGTTCGAGTCCGACGGCGAGAAAAGGTTGATGCCCGTCTTGATCGAGACATACACAGCAAGAATGCTCGTAACAATGATCGAAATGATGGCGAAGATTTTCTCTGGCATCGACACCGACGGCCAGAACGTCTTGAGGTAGAAGACCATGGGGAGGATCATGCACGACGTGGACGTGGCCGAGGCACCGACGAAGTCAAGGAGGTCACCGAACTTGTCCTTGAAAGCAATGGCAATCACAACGCACAAGGCAACCATGATGGTGCGCACGATAGCCGCCTTGAGGTACGATCCGGGCGCTGCGTATGCGCTCATACCGTCATCATGCTCGTGGTGGTGGTTGCCTTCCTTGGGGGTCTCGAGGTCAATCACCTCAGCGTCCTTGTCAACGGGAGTGTCCTTATGCAGGCCGAGCACGATGCGTTCGGCGAGGAACATGGCGGGGAAAAGCACAAGCGCAAAGGCAATCACAATGTGCAGGTGCATGAAGAGAAAAGCGAGAATGACACCGCCACGCGACGCGTTGAAGCCGAGCTTGGTGCCCGTGATGGCGAAAAGGAGGTTACCGGGGATCTGGCAGCCAACCTTGTAGTCGCCAAGCACCGAGACGAGGAGGAAGAAGGCCGAGACGATGGTGAGCGTTACGGCAATGACGCGGGGCATACGCGCAGGCTCACTGTGCTCACGCTGGAGCGACGGAATGATGATACCGGCCGCGTAGGCCAACGAGAGACTACCAAAAACGGTGGTGACGCCAGCAAGTGTAATTTCGGGCGCAGGCGGCGACACACCGTTCGGCACCTCGACGTTGGCGATGAGGAGATAGATGGCAATGCCGTCGGCGAGAATGATGCCAATAGCGCCGGCCGCAGCCTGGCCCGCGCTCTCCTTGAGCGTGGGGACGAGGCAAACAGGAAGGAGCGAAATACCCATGAGAATAATCCACGTCGTGTCATCGTACGACATGGGGAAAAGAACTGTCAAGATGGTGCCACCAAGAACGAGGAACATGATGGGCGCCATCGTGCACACTAGCATGTGTCCGATAACAATGGAGATGCGGCCGGGCATGCCAAAGACCCAACCGCCAATGTCGCCGAGGGTCTTAACGTTCTTGGGAGCCACGAGCATAAGCTTGGAAATGCACACCGAGGCATACACGTTGATGGATGCCATGAAAATTGTGGCGATCGTCGCCCAGACGTATCCGGCACGGGCATAGTTACCGGGCATGCTGAGGGTACCGATACCACACACAACGCAGAAGAGCGAGAAGCCCGTCTTGATGTCCTCGATCGTCATAAACGGCCCTGCCATGGTGGTCCAAGTCGAAAATGAATTGTGCGGAGGCAGCATCGGCAACCACTCGGGCGGCAAATCCTTCGCAGAGCCGGCATCAGCTTCTCAGAAAAGGCGCGACTAGTGGGTACTGAGACATGGGTGTCCCACGCTCTTTACCTTATGATAAGGTTGAAACTAGTGTTAATCGCAGTACTCCAAATTGCTGGCGATAACGTTTCCTTTACAAAAAATAAGTACTTGATCTGTAAAAATGCAATTAACGGAGGACTTCCTTGACCACATTATATAGTGTAACTATTAGTGTCACGGATCGAATGTGTACACATGACGCCGCATCCCAGGTGCAATGCTGCCAGAGTGGGTAAATGTCCGCGAGCGCCGGGTAAACGAGTTAAAACGATTGCACAAACACCATGTCGAACGCTTGAGCTCCAATAAATTTGATCGGGTGGTCGTGATTGCAAATGTTTGGTCCATTTGAAAGCGGCTGTGTGCAACACGGGTTAGTGAAACTTGGCTTGAAGGTACCCAGCTCGCTCACTTCTACGGCCGCAGGAATTTGCCCGTGGTTGCCGCCGCCCAGTAGTCTATCCTGTGGCTTGTAGAGGTCCGTAGCCCAGGTAAATGCTACGCGATGCCAATGATAGAGTTGAACACTGTTCAAGCCTGTTTATTAACTGGATTAACCTTGCCAATGGTTTTATCAGTCTCGTAGACTGCAAGTCTTCTGCATGGTTTGCCACCCAAGGCGGCATACACACCCTTGTGTATGTGGGTCTTCCTTGTCTTTTTCCTGTACCGCACATCTGAGAATAAGTAGCTTTCGTTTTCAACGCTCGTGCACTTGAGCGGACGTCAATTTCTGGCTCCACTGTATAATCACATCGCCACTCACCACAATGTTCATTCCTCCATTCAAACACCAGTCAACTGCCTGTGCAATGAGGATGGCGTTTGCCTTGATACACCTCCCCCATGTCTCCTCCGGCAGAAGTGAGCTCATGTAGCACTTTACCGTCACATTAAATGTGACGGTTATTGTGATTGGCTCCGTTCCGCCAAAATGTTTGCTCCATGCAGCACATGCTCATGCGGCTTGTTCCAGCTCACACGAATTGCCTTATTGTACCTCAGCCGTGGAGCACCGTTAAATCGTAGGCATACAATGGCGGGCTTGGGAGCTTTGTCGGCGGAACTTTCCGGCGACGCAGCTCCGAGGCGCGACCTCTCGTATTGATGAATTTACAAGTATTGACTAGACTAAACAAAACTATTCGGAGACGACTCAGTGGAGGTTGGCGTAGTGCGTTGTGTTCGTGTAGACCATCTTCTGGTACTCGGCAGGGCAGTACGGGAAGAGAATGGTTGGGTCCGGGTCCGTGGGCGTGAAGAGAGCCTTGCCGGTCTGGATCGACACGTACACAGCGAGGAAGGTGACAACAATGAGGATGACGATGCTGATGATCTTCTCGGCAAGGCCCATCGTCTTGTTGAAGGCCTTCATGTTGAAAAGCACCGGCAGAATCATGCAGCCAAGAGCAGTGGACGAGGCTCCAACAAAGTTGAGCAGGTCGTTGAAATGGTCCTTCCAAATGATGGCGATAACGGTGCAGATAGACACTTGCACAATGCGCATGATGCAAGCCTTGAGGTAGTCGCGGCGGGAAGCGTACATTACAGGCTTGTCGTCGGCGGCCGCAGGCTTGTTTTCCTCCTTAATCACGGGCGTCTCGAGGTCCTCAAAAGCGCTCTGACGCTCCTCAAGCGAGAATTCCTGCTTGTGGAAACCGAAGATGATGCGCTCGAAGATGTAGAAGGTCGGGAAGAGGATGACGGCAAACGCGATCGTGCAGTGCAATTGCATGAAAAGGAAAGCAAGCACAATGCCACCCTTGGGGGCCGTAAAGCCGAGCTTGGTACCGGTAATGGCGAAAAGAAGGTTACCGGGGATCTGGCAGCCGACATCGTGGACACCAGCAAGGGAGATGGCCAAGAAGAGCACGGAGCAGAAGCCAAGGGTTACCAGAATCACACGGGGCATGCGCTCGGGTTGCGAGTGTTCGCGCTGGATGGCAGGGATCACGACACCTGCCGAGTAGCCGAGCGAGAGGTTGCCAAACACCGATACGACACCGTCAAACGAGAGAGCCGGCTTGGGCGGCGAGAGACCAGCGGGAATGTTGTCCATACTGCTGAGGAGCACATAAATGGCGACAAAGTCAGCGAGGAGCGTGCCGAGGGCGCCCGCAGCGGCTGTACCAGCGCTTTCCTTGAGAGACGGCATCATGCAAATGGGCAACAAGGTGAGAGCCATGAGGATGATCCACACCTCGGCCTTGAAGGTTTCGGGGAAGAGCACGTCAAGCAGCGAACCACCAAGCACCAAAAAGGCAATGGGCACCATGCAGCACACAAGAAGCTGGGAGAGCGTCGTAATGTAGCGGCCGGGTTTACCGTAGAGCCACTCACCAATGTCGCCGTAGGTTTTGACATACTTGGGCGCGGCAAGCATGACCTTGGAGACGCACACCGTAGTGTACAGGTTGATAGCAGCCATTGAAACAAGCGCCAGCGTAGCCCAGGCATAGCCGGCACGGGCATAGTTGGCAGGCATACCAAGCGTACCGATACCGTACACGACGCAGTAGAGGTTAAAGCAGAGCTTGAGATCCTCTAGGGTTAGGAAAGCCATGGTTGGTTTTCGCGGTGGATTGAAAAATGAAATTGGCTCAAGTGACCAAACCATTGGCAGCCGGTGTCCCACTCCTGCGTGCCGCCAAAGGCAGAACCGGCTGGCACAGGGAATGGACCAACGAAATTGCTTCTCAGTGGCCTGTCGACGAAAACTGCTATGTCACTTGAGCGACGGTTCGGTGACGCCGCGCTCCGGTTGGCCGGTCTTGGCTTTTTCGAGACGAACCTACTTGACATGTCCCGCTCGACGGCTTATTCAAACCTTTATACGAGGTTTGCAACGCCCAGATACAGAGGGCTTCCATGGCAGAAGCTGCGGAAGCGAGGATAAAGTCTCAATCTCTTGAAGTAAGTGTCGGTATCTTTTTCCCTTGTTTTGGGGAGCGGTAAGTTGGTAGACGTGCGACGAGCCGCCTCTTTGCACTAAGATACTATACTCAGAAAGGCCTTTTGAATACAAATACGTGTGAGGCGATCGTTGAAGCCAAGATGGTACTATGGCGTGCGGAAGGACCGTGCGCTTGGGTTCGTTTGTCGTGGTCCTGACAAAAGTCAATACACTAGTGACATTATCCACGGCAGCCTCGACGCAACAGCATTAGCAGGTGAGCCTTTAACGCGTGGCAGGTGTGGAATTCCGAGCGTGGGTGGTGCCGCAACGCATTTACCGCTCTCCCTTTTACAACCCTTTTGCGTCCATCGCGCTCCCTTAATAAACGTTATCGGTGATTATGTGCGCGGCATAAGATGGTATGTGGGCTCACTACATTCCTACAACAGATGCATCGCAAAGGAAATCGTGTCGAAAGTTGACAAATTTTGTGTTGTATTCCCACTTAATCGCATTGTTAACTAATTGTTGAAACACGATGCAGGTGCTTCGGCTCTTTCGATCGTTGAATCCTTTGGGGATAAGCAAGGACAAATCATCGCCATTGCTTGTCTAGCAACTGAGCTTGCTTGCTACCGAAGGCATGCCTCGGCTGGTGTATTACGACTAGGGGATATATCTTTGGATTACATGCCAACCACTGGGAGGGTTGTTAGCCTTGCTGGTGTTCCAACCGCGAGCGTTTACAAAATACCATTAAGTGAAACTATTGGAATGTCACTTTTACCAAAGGCGAAGCATCCAATGCGCGAACCAACTTCTGGAGGTTTTATTATTCAATTAATTCGTTCCTGCACTACTGATATTGTCAAATGACAATGTTGAGTAAGCAGAGACAAAGCACGGGATGGACAATGATAAATGCCACGGTGCATTTAGGCTTCTTTGATAAGCGAAGTGAAAATTTGAAGGAGATAGAGGTCACCTTGGCGTACGTGTATTGCGCAAAAGCCTGTGTGTGCCTGGAGGACAAATACTTGTTTTATATTTACAGAAACACGCCTACATGTGGCCCGAGAGATACGAGAGTGGAGAAATCACAGAGCCCTATGCTTGCGCAGTGACAATGTATGGTCGCAGTTCCACTAGCTCTCGTACCACATGCGATGCGTGGCCAAACAGCACGTTGCGGGATGTCGGCTACACAAACCGTCGCGAGCTCCATTTTGACATCGGCGCATTGTAACCTAAGAATGCTGAGCTCCGTGATAATATAGCGGAAGGGTAGATTTAACTGATGAAACTCTTTTGGCATCAAGATTGTGCATGCCTTGGGCAAAGACATGGATGCGTACTCAAGGAATAGCCCTAATCGAAGGCATAAGCTCTAAATGGTGGACTAAGTCAATAAGCAATTGCTCCATTTCACAGGTAGTCATGTCAACGTATGTGATTGCTTCCTAATTCTTGCCGCCAGGGCCAAGGACCACCTAGGCAACAAGCTGGCATTTGTCAGACTTGCATCCTACTTTAAGCGCAATAAGGAACTATGAATTGAATGCTTCTTAGTTATTGAAATCTGTAGTGCATATTCGACATCGAGGGAATTAGAAGCCTGTTCCGCACGTTTGCTGAGTGCAATGCTTGTTCTTGGGATTCACCAAGTAAAACCCGCACTTATGACGAACGCCCGTTAGGATCCAAAGATCCTGAAAGAAGTGGACTGTGGTTAACAAAGAAGTTTAATGCAGTCAGTTTGCATTGTGAATCGTACTACGAAGTGGTGCTCGCGTTGCCTGTCGGAACGCGGGGTGCAGAACAAAGAATTCTTTAGAGATTGCACTGAAGTGAGCAATGAGTGACACTGAAGTGGAGACGTCGAGCCGCAAGTCCCGGTCGCCGGAGCGCGATGACGATATTTTGCGTGCGGCGCCTCGAGGGCGCGACAGCCGCGGACGGATTCGCGGCCCGTTCAACTCTCCTCGAAGACGCCAACCCCAGGCCATCGAGCGCGTGGGCTTGGACAACCCAGGATGGGGAAGTGCGACGTCAGCGTGGACGACGCCATCTGCCGCGCCTGCACCAGCTGCGGCGGAAGTGCCACTGCCTGAAGAACGACCGGCCGCGGGAAGCGCAGCCGAAGACGTCGACATGGGATTCGACGAACCGGTGAAGTTGTTCAACGCGCCGGCGTTACCAGTGGCTCCTTTGTTCAAGGGTTCAACGAAGGCCGAGCGCCGTGCTTTTATGCGGGAGTACCAGCGGTACCAGGCCCAGATCCAGGCGCTGCAGACAGCTGGACAGCGCCCGTTTCTTATGCCAGTTGGCGCTTGCATGGACCAATTTTCCAAGCGCCGGATCGCCATGTTCGACCTTGGGAAGGCACATGGCGACGTGACGGAGAATGAGTGGGTGGCCTGGTTCATGGAAGCCCACGAGGAAGAACCAGTCGAGCTGGAAGCGCTTAAGAAGCGCTTGCAAGTTGTAGTCCAGTTCGACGTCAAGATCCTCGACGCCGACAGTCGAGTGAGCCGTATGCTCGACAACTTGATGAAAGTCCTCGAAGCCGACGGCCAAGAGTGGGTCCTTCATCAAGAGCCCAAGTTAGTGATGAGCATTATCACTAACGCCATCAAGCCAGCGCCACTGCAAGTTGCTGTGGCGAAACAACTGCAGCTACAACGCAATAAGGCGTTGGAGGCGGACGTGGTTCGTTACGTCAGATGGCTGCGCCAGTTTGCCGCTGGGTACCAGATGTACAGCGGCGTGGTCGATGAAGAGAAGACGCCCAAGGCTGCTGCTGCTGAGCAGCCAAAGGAGAATGGGAAGGCGCGCCGGCGTCGTGAGTACGAGCGTGGCGACAAGAAACCAAGTGGCGAGCCGCCGGCGCCACCAGCGAAACCTGCGGCCAAGGAAGCGCCGCAAGATCGACCTCGACCTAAGTGTTTAAGGGGTCATTCCACGGAGCACATGGTCCGTGGACATCCCGGCATCTCGGAAGAAGAAGTGAAGTCGCTGATGGACAACTTCCACAAGGAGCGTCGCCGTAACATGCGACACTTGGCCAGCAGCAAGGACGCCAACAGCATGGAGTGCCCGGCGTCTATCGACGGCGTGCTGACGTTGCCGAATGTGTTGCTGGACTCTGGAGCCGACGAGACCCTGGTCTCTGAGGGTCTCGTACTCGCGTTGGAACGCCTGGGATCGAGCCCCGTCATTGAGACGAAGCCGGCGTTGTTGCTCAACCCCTGCGGCAAGGACTCCAAGCTGTTTCAAGTGACACGGCTCGTGCACTTCAAGTCCGTGACGTTGGAGACGTCCATTGGGCCGCTTGTGTTGCGTGGCCTTCGAGCGTGGATCGAAGAAAAACGCATGGAAGTCGACGTCGTCATTGGGCGTCCAGTCATGGAGCGGCTAGGCTTCTCCGTTGACGGCATGCTTGTCGACGCGTTGAAACAACGTCGCGTCTGGGACGTTGCCGATGTGGGCGGTGCCGAACAGTTGTCCTCAAACATGCGACGACTGCAGCAAGTTTACGCAGAGGACCGTGAGGACGATGTATACGCCGAGGACGTGGCGTGTTCCACTCCTGCGATGGCGAATCTCGCCGATCAAGATGGCGAGATCAAGCGCATTCTGGACGGCAAGATTGCCGAGGCCGTCAAGCTTGGCCTCTCCGCAAGTCAAGAAGCGGAGCTTCGACGTATCCTGGACCGTCACGTCGACGTGTTCCGCTTGGAGTTCGGGCAAGATTTGCCCGTCGACGTCGAGCCGCTGAAAGTGCGGCTGAAGGAAGGTGCTGTACCGGTCAAGTGTGCGTTGCGCCGTTACCCGCCGGCGCACATGGACTATCTCAAGAAGCATGTGGCAGAGCTCGAGGCCGCCGGCCTCGTCTACCGAAACAACCGCGCAACATGGGCTGCTGCGCCGCGTATTGTGGCAAAGAAGGCGCCGGGCGAGTATCGTATGACGATCGACTCTCGCCCGATCAATGCGTGGACGATCCCCATGCCTTGGCCCATGCCGAACTTGGACGCCGCGATGGCGACGCTGGTAGGCATGAACGTATTCTTCACGTTGGACTGGCTCAAGGGGTACTGGCAGCTGCCGCTTCACCACTCATGCCAGATGTGGTACTCGTTTATGAAGCCGTTCGGCGTCTACACGCCGACGCGTATCCTCATGGGGCAAACAGACGCCGTGGCCTACTGCCAGTCCGTTGTGAACCAAATGTTTGGCGACCTGTTGTTCGCCGGCGTGCTCGGATGGTTGGACGATCTGCTGGGCTATGAAGACAGCCCAGACAAGTTGTTCGTCGTGCTCGACAAGGTCCTCGGCATCTGTGGCAAGTTCCGTCTCAAGCTGCATCCGAAGAAGTGCGACTTCTTCTTGAAGCAAGCGACGTGGTGCGGGAAAGTTATCTCCGCCGACGGCATTTCCCACTCGCCGGATCGCGTGCAAGGCCTGTGCACGTTGGAGACGCCAACGTCTGGTGCGGACCTACAACAGTTTGTCTGCGCGACGAATTGGATGCGCAGTTCCATCCCCAACTACGCGGAGCTCATTGATCCGCTGCGTGGCATTTTGGATGTGGCGGCGAAGGCCGCCGGTGGTTCGAAGAAGACTGCGTTGGCCAGGATCAAGTTAGCGGCCATTGGTTGGGCCGCTGAGCATGACGACTGTTTCACAGCGGTCAAGAAGACGCTGCAAAATATGGTGCCGTTGTCGCATCCGTCGGCAGAGAAGATCATCTGCCTTTACACGGACGCCAGCGACACGCATTGGGGTGCCGCGTGTACCCAAATCCCACCGGAAGATTTGGACCTACCAGTTGAAGAGCAACGCCACGAGCCATTGGCGTTTCTCAGCGGTTCATTCGGCGGCGCGAGCGCGCGTTGGCCGACTGTGGAAAAGGAAGCGTTTGCCATCGTGGAGTCATGCAAACGCTTGGAGTATCTCCTGCTGCGCCAGCAGGGATTCCGTTTGTTTACGGACCATCGCAACCTGTTGTACATCTTCAACCCGCTGGGGTACAACAGCAACATGGCCCGTTATCAAGCCCACAAGTTACAGCGTTGGGCCATGGTCATGGCCACGTTCCCCTACACGCTCGAACATGTGGCAGTGGAATCGAACGTCTGGGCCGATTTGTTGAGACGCTGGGGAGCGGCTCTATTGGCTGCCCAAGTTTCACGA
>JNBR01001739.1:0-11371 GCA_002081595.1 Achlya hypogyna | reverse complement strand
AAACGGAAACGGTACGTCGGTTTGATCACGGTACGTCTATTTGGTCACGGTCTAGTAGCGGTAGATGAAAGTCGCAATAGTTGTATATCATCGGTTTTGGGATGGTACCATCGGCCACATCCTTGACATAGTTTGGATCTGCAGAGAATGAAAATCCGGCAGTCATATCCAATTTGTTGCCAGATTGCAGCTGGCAGGAGTGAGGTACAAGGTGGTCTTCTGCAACAGGTTGTGTTGCGTACACTCGGTTGCGCTGAAATTCGCGCCGCAGTATATCGCTAACCTCAATGATGAGGTTGATAAGAAGCAGCCGTTTGCGATGACACACGAGCTTTAAATCGGCGTTGAGCTGCTCGTTGGGGTTGTTCATCGTCGGAGAGCCGCGGTCACTAAAGAAGATTTGCCATTGATGGGTGAACAAACCGAGGAGGGTCAAACTATAACTATACCGCTTTCATGAGGTGGAAGAAGCACATCAGATAGAGTACAGGGTGACTGTAGCGGCTGATAAATGCCATGACAGCGTTGTACTGAGCATCGTCAGCGTCGCCTATGACGAAGCTTGGTTGTATTTCGAAGCCAGTGTACTGATGGCAGAATGTCTTCAAGGCACCGAGGAACCAGACAATATCTTTTGTACGACGCTGGGGACACAATAGAGACCATTCGCAAACCCCATCTTGGCTCTATTTCAATTTCAACCTCGCAATCATGCAGTTTAATTGGTCGAGAGGAAATTGTCTCGTGAATACATCCAGCGCGCCAGGAACAGCATGAATTGAAATCGAGTTGGCGGTGAGAGGCAAGGTGAATTCCCTCACCAATGATTCAATTTCATCCCCAGTAACATTAACCGGAAAGTTTCCCTAAACGGATGTGCTTATAATTTTGCACCACATCCAATAGATAAACAACGTTACTCTATTCCAATTACATAAAGGTGATCAACCGGAAAATTTTTAGCTCCTCTTGGTATTTCAGTTTCGGTGCAATCAATGGTGTTTGTTGTCCCAGCGCTCTGCCACAAGCATAGCTACCCTACTTTGGCGCGTCCGATGTGCCACCAAAGGGAACAAGCGGCGGCTAGTAGCCGTCGTTGCCCTCCTACGTCGCCACTACCTCCAGCTAACACACTCCCCACCTAAAGCTCCTTTTGGCCGACGCTTCCACCCGCGACTGGACGACGCGACTGCGATAGACAAGTACCGTTTTACTATGGCCGAGCTACGCGTCCTGGTGGCCAAGCTCAGCCTGCCCAAGAACGTCCGGAAAAAAGAGCGCGACAAGGTGCCTGCACTCGAGACCCTTTGTATCGTGTGTCGTCGGTTATCAGAGGCTAGCAAGCTCACGACAGTCGCCCTCGACTTTGGCCGCTCTGCCGCATGCGTGAGTCGATTCTTTTGGCACGTCGTGCGTATCCTCTGGAAACGTCATAGACAGTTAATTCAATTCAACCGACAACTCATTCCTAATCGCATGCGTGATTATTGCAACGCGGTGGAGCGGAAGGGAACAAAACTGCATGGGTGCTGGGCATTCATTGATGGTAGTTGATTATCAAAAATTTTGCGGTGTCCAATAATGCACATAGGTACTAAAAACTACATATCAAACCGCCGGCACGCCAGGGTGGGCGCGTTGTGAAAATTTGCGACGCGTAGTTTACAACGGGCACCCGAGGCGCCACTGTTTCAATTATCAAGGTCTTGCAACCCCCGATGGCCATCTGGTTGGGATGTATGGACCTGTCGAAGGGCGACGACACGACGCAACGTGCTTTCGCAAAGCGGCTTTCTGGATCGGTTCCGCTTTGACCCTGAAGACTTGTTTCGAAGACTTGTTTCGTGGCAGGGTCATATATGGTGACCCGGCTTATGGTTGCAATGATTATGTTGTGTCCCCCATAACTATCGCTCAAGGGCGTCGAAGTTCAATGCTCACTTGAGCTCCGTGTGTGAGTGCGTTGAGTGGGCGTTTGCTCGCTTGAAGATGCTTTGGTCATATTTAAACTTTGACAAAAAGATGAAAGCGCGCAACGGCCCGGGTGGGAAGCTATTTCTCGTGGCCGTCTTGCTAGCCAACTGCCATTACTACTTGCAACCACACGGGAGCCAGACAACCATGTACTTCGGGATACGCCCAACTACACTTGATGAATACCTAAACATGTTAATTATCTAAGCATATTCACACTCGAGTAAATAGTCGAGTGCAATTATGATTCGAGTTGTTATTGTAAACATTTGAAATCATGTACTGAGTGCAAGCTATCAAGACCAATCTATCGAAATGTTGCCTACAGATTCCATCGCAACATGTTTAAATCTATGATAAAAGACCAGGCCGCATATCTCTTGGTCACGTTTATTTCTTAACCAAATTACTCAGGGTAGCCAACGTGGTTTGCATAAACTCGCGCTGATCTCTTAAGCGAGCGTCTTCCAATGCGTTGCTGCGAGCTTCGGCCTCAGCGGTGTGTCGGCGCTCTTCCTTTAGAAACTCGAATATGGCTTAGACTGACCTATCAGGGGCGGCACTTGCAAGCAGAGCCGTGTCAATCTCGTCAAGCATTTGCTCGACTCGCTTCTTTTTCGTTGGCTTCAAGCGACGACCGGCCACAATTGTCTTTTTGGCTGGGCGCAGGTACGGCGAGTAGTTGTGAGCGTGCCGATCGTCGGTGGCATTTGAGCGAGGGTCTCTGTGCAGTTCGTCGCCAGAATTGGCTGCAGATGGGTCGTAGTCGCTCGGGTGGTCGTCAGCCTTCCTTAGGCGTCGCTTATTCGTTCCATTGCCAGGGCGTCGCATGGTCTCGCCTACGGTCTCGATGGCTTCGGCCTTGCGTTTGGCGGCTTGTCGCTCGGCCTTGTCGACCGCTTTGAAGTCTTCGATTCGCCCATGCAAGTCTGTCAGAAGCTGGTCGCGCTCGTTGAAGTCCACTTCGGTTCCCGATTTGCGCTTTGAAGAGACCTCGCCCTTTAAAAACGACTTGTAGAGCAAGTCAAAGCGGTTCTTACAGGCCGGCGAGTTCTTGGCGGCTATATAGCCTGGCTGCAGCTGCAAAGTCCTGGCAATCCGAGCCCACGTCGACATGATTTCGTTGCGGGGGGCACTCCATGGACGGCCGCCGGACATTACCTGGAGGAGCATGATGTCGTCACGGTAGGTGAACACCTTGCGCTGATCGGTGTCGAGTCTTTGCGTCTGTGGAGCGGCCATTGCGATTGCAATCTGAAACTGAATCGAACGTAGCCCCTGCACTGGGCTTCTGCGAAAACGACTGGCCAATTTCACTTTGAGTTTTGCGATGGGGTACTGTGACAATTGAAGCACGATTGAAAGTGAATTTTTGCTGCATTGCGAATAGTCTCTAATACCCATCGCAAATAGATGCATGTGACCAGCCAGGTCGGAATACCCGTAGACGATGACAGGGTATCCAAGCCGGTTTAACTTGAACGTTGTGTCCAGATGGAATATTACGCGCGTGCCCGGGTGGTCATGGACAACATCACGGTAGCGTTGTCGGTGACATCGTGTCGTGAAAGCTACATCAAATATCAGATGCGTAGTCCATTGCAACAGTTGTACCAACTCGAAAGGGGTCACTTGTCGACCGAATACCGAGATGGGGTTCACCACCCACCATATCGATGTGCCGAAAGCAATAGTGTCGTCGATGGCACGCTGGTCAAACGAGCGCTGGTCGGAAACGTGTCGATCTTAAAGGGCACGCACATCAGCCTCAACTGTGTCCTCGCGATCGACACAATCTTGTCGAGTTCGATGCATGAGCCCCTGTACTTGAACTAGAGTAGGCAGGATATTTAAACTAGCTGCGTCGATCCTTGATAGCCCGCATGACGTCTGCTGGAGGGCGTTGAGGGTCCTGTTGAACCATGTCAATAACCGCTTGGCGAGCTAACGGCGTCATATACATTGGAATCAGATCGTTATCAGATATCATATCTCCCAACCCGTTGTGGCGGTCGATCTTGATGTTCATCATGGTTGTGGATGTGCTCCCCTTGACGTCAGACGTCGAGGATGCCCGTATTGTTGCAGGTGTTGAATGCGTACTGAACATCGCACGGGGGTGCCTTTAAGTTGGCGTTGCACAACGTCGATTTGCAGTCGACATATCGTCGGGTAATTGTGTGCGGTGGCATCTCTTGATGCCGATTGTGCACCGCAATCCAGTGTTGATCCTTCGAATGCTGTGAGCTGGAAGAGAGGACCGAAATGTAGCGAAGGCAGCTTTATCGTCGTCTCAAAGAGCTTCCACTGCCGTGTCCCCTGCTCCGAAGTCATGTTGATGCCTTCAGCGTGTGGCGCAGTGCAACTTACAGGAATATAACTGTCATTTTGTTGTGTCCGTTTTATTGCGACCCCCCAGTACACGGTTGAATCTATGCACGGTATCCAACTCCTTAGCGTTCTATAGCTCAAAAATCATTTTATTGCATATTGTTCACACTCCTGACCAATCAATTGCTGCAAAACCATTTAATTGCAATTTGTTTTGTTTTGCTGATCATTTTTGCCGTAAATTGGGGATGACAGGTGAAATTTTTAAAGTTTGACAATTTGATCGATCACCCATGTTTGGGGTGTTGACAGGATTTCCTCCGTGCAACCTGGCCTGTAAGAGCCAGTGCATACAAGAAGCCAGTGGCTTCGTATGCACTGTGGTTTACTTAATTACAAGGCGTTTGGTCATACCACGCAGGAAAATCTGGATGTCAACTGCCGCAAACATTTAGTGGATAGGAGATTCTGATTCCATACACCATCACAGTGCACGGGAAACTCGCAGACCTGTGACTCAGATGTTGAAGTGGGAAGTAGTCAGTGAATTTTCTTTCAGGATATTGACTTATTTTCATAATCAAGACCGATGTTACATGATTCAAAGAATCTCAGAGTGGGGGATAAATCAGCCACATGGGATGGGTAGAACACGTGTCTAGCCCTTGTGTATATACGACGCACCAAGACACTTTGACACTTTGGAGTAGAGCAGTGGCCAGAAAGAAGGTTAATGTTAACACACTCTGTACTCAGTTAGCTAAATCGCATGAAGCCTATATTTAGTTAGCCTTTCCATCCGACGTACAGCTACATCATACAATTTCTCGAACACTTCAAGCAATTTCTACAGCCGTCTGACAGAGCTGTGCGTATCAGACATAATTAAATGTGCGTTGGCGCGGCTATTATTGGGCGTTAAAAGCATTAATTGTGCGCTTAAGCTAATTAAATTGTGTGTTCTAACCATTATATTGTGTGTTTCGAGATGAGCTGTGGGTTAAAAAACCCTGTACTCGTTGTCCTCGCTGCAGGACCTCACGAGACGCGCTGCGATTGTAGCTAAAAAACAATGTTGTGGGGGGCGCGGTGGAGCACGACACAGTGCAGCTATTCAAGGCGAGAATCGGCAGGCAGCTCTGGCGCTTGATACGAAATTGGTACGGTGGGTTTGATTGAAGGCATCTCTCATGTTGTATATAGAAATCGATAGTAATTACTCATCTCATTCGCGAAGAGTCGCCAGGCAACCGGAAAAGCGGTGCCACGCTGAGGCGCTCTGACTAGCGATAGCGAGCGGATACAAACGTACATGCAAGTCACCGAACGCGATACGCCAATGACCTTGCTTCGTCAGCTTTGAAGACTTGCAGGCGTCCTAGCTGAGGCAGATCCAATCCTTGCCCGTGTTCAAAGAGTCGATGCGAGTGGCGATCACCTCCAGCTCGATGGTCATGACATCTACGTCGACAAGATTCGAGACATGGTGCACTTGCTGGAAACTGAAGCCCGCAAGATCCTCCGATGCGGCGTGCTTCTCGGGGCTGACTCTACCTGGGTTCAGGTGCACCTTGACAACAGTACCACGCAGGACAATCTGAACGACGCAGGGCTGTACTACTCCTTGCTTGACGACCCAGCCAGCCCCTTCGCGGATCATGGCAGCGATATCGTAGTGGCCATTTCCAAATCACCAAGGCTCAGAACGCGGTTTCTTAATGCTCAAGCCCGATGGTGTTGCAAGGCACTCGAAAAGTGGCGGCGAGCGAGCATGCACTGCAGACCATTCTCTTCGTGCTTCTACACCTTACGACAGGGGAGCCAGCACGCGGCAAGGAGTACGGTGGCTTTTTGTACCGGAACACTGCCTTGCAACATCGATCGATGTACTTTGCTCACAGCACTGTGATGCTGCTGCAATCGAGGAGCAAGACGGATAAGAGTGGGTGGCGCTTCGGGGGGCAAATCGTGCGCTTCTTACCCCGCCGCTTGGCGTATCTCTTCGTATGCTTCTTTGATTTCGTGCGACCCTTTCAAAGGTATTTTTTTATTCAATCAACTTTTCGACTAACACTTTGTCAGCTTTGCAGCATCGAAACTGTGGCCAGATAACCCGGACATCCTGAAGTTGTTGAAGCCATGTTTGTGGAAAATGCCAACATTCAGAAGTGCCAGGTCTTGTCAGGAATCTTGGCATAGCAGTTCCAAAAGCATTGCCAGTCAAAAATACGCATCAGCATAAGTGTCTATCACCACATTGCTGTGTACATGATGCGCAACATCGTGCAAAGACGCGCCTCATACTAGAAATGGGTAGCCAATTGATGACATGTAGACAAACGGCAAGATCTGCCATTCTTAGTCCACTCCAACAGAGCCGTGACTCGCTAGGAGCATCATCAGTGGAAAGGAGTCGCGGACTACTGCTATGCGTACCTGAATATGACGGGCTCGACTAAGGTGGCCCAGCTTCATCGTCATGGCGCAGTTGTTGTGTCTGTGAACCGTGAAAGCTCTCTTCATGTCGTTATGAACTTCGCGTTGTTGACACATGTATCTTAACGTGTGTGTTGCGTAGAAGCGCCAGCAGTTCGGTTTCAGGTGTCTACGTAGTCTTCGCGAACAGCCAGCATCACGCGCTTGCGAGCGTCGCCACCGTGCCAGTGTAGCGTCTGCACGTGCGCTTCTTGCCCTGAAAAGACTGAATGCCACGTGGAAATGGACATCAGTTGAGCAAGCACATTGCGCCTCGCTCGCTCTCCAGCGCGATAGCGCGATGAGTTCTTTATGCTGTGCTACCAACAGGTTCGCCAAAATATACCTCATGAAGCAATGACTTTTACTAGGGCGGGGAAAAGCTTGTTACTCCTACTTCCATCCAAGGTCGGCGGCGGCGTCTGCGTTGTAGTCGTCCCTCTTGTTGCTTTAATCCAAAGCCACGTAAATGAGTGTGGGCGCTTGAGCATTGATTGTGCAGTCTTCACGGAGGCGAATCGCGTCATTGCTCGAACAGCCCCTCCAGTGATTTTCGCTTCAGTGGAGACGGCAACCTCGGATTCTTATAGTCTATTTCTAAGGGACCTCTAGTACGAAACATGCTGCACGCTGTCTTCTTCGACGAAGTGCACCTCGTTCTCAGCTCTTCTCGACCCGCGATGGCGCATGTATGTTGTCTCATGACGATCAAGGCCCCATTGATCGGAATGACGGCATCGTTGCCACCACCGAAAGTTGCGAGCATCAACAACATCTTCAGCCATGAGTTCACAGTTGGGCAACAAATCGATTGCAAGGTCTTTGCATCGTGGAGAACCAAAAGACAATATTATATATATAGCGTTCTTTCATTACTAACAAACACGACACCTCGCACATTCAACGATACAGTGGCGGTAAGGTCACTAAGCACGCTAGAGCGCGCGCACTCGTTGCGCAGGTCGCACCGCTTCGCAATGGCTCGGCTTCGCCTCGAATGCTTCGCGGTAAGATATTTTGGCCACTGCCTATGGTGAAAAATAGTAGATGCTTCAAGTGCAAGATATTGGTGTGAGTATGTACTGCAACGACATGGAAGATACGTCGTTGGACACTAGGTAATAAACTTTCCATGAGATATCCCAAGACGCATCCGATATTATGCTGGAATTACGAATACGTCTGGCTTGTCATCGAGAGGCAGAATAGCCAGACCAAGCATGTAACGACTAGTAGTCCATATTACACCTGATCATACTCAATTCAGTCTTAAGCGTACACGGGCAATACACAGCAACTACTGCAACGGCACTAGCCGCATCTGCGGAAGCTTTAACAGCTGCTCGAAACGAAAGAAAATCGCTTTGGTGGCGCTCTCCACGTCGGTAACAATGGTGCCGTTCTTGCACATTTTGGATGTCGTCAAAGTCGTATTGGGCAACAAACCGATTGCAAGTTTTTTGTATCGTGGAGACCTAAAAGGCAATATTATATATATAAATCTCTTTCATTCGTAGAACACTACTGTGTTGACTGTGCTTAGTAGAGTTGTTGATACTCTAGCATGTACCTAAATACAATGCATTAGATCGCACCACGCCATCGGCAACAACCATGCTACTGGTCTTGAGATTCGACCCACAGTACGGGCGGGGGCTCGTCGAGAAGTTTTATCGCCGACAACTTTAGTATTCGAACCGAGAACATGTTTGGCGGTTCAGGGATTTGAAGCCAGGACTGCCGCTGTTGAGATTCGAACCCGCGCCCGAAATTAAGACTTTTGACATTTAACGCATAACCTGCGTAACACGACTAGGCTGAAATTAGGCGCGACTACGAGGAAAAGTCCTAGTAAAAACGCATCGATCTGAATTCGACCGAAATGAGGCATTCGCGTAACCGCGTAACACGACCACGATCGCTTTATACTAACAAGTCCTGGCTCTGGTATCGAGGCCAGGACATGGTCCGCCTCGAAGACACGCTTTTGCTTGGATGCATGAAGCCTGCCTTGCTCTGGCGCACTGCTGATTTTTTTATCAAGTCTTTTGGAATACTTTTACAAAAAAATATAGCCGGGAAGAACGGCTAGCTCAGCCGATAGAGCGTGTGCGCAGCACGTTGGAGGTCTCCGAGAAAGCATTTTCGATTGTACCAGGTCTAGGTCGTGCCCATGTCGTTGGTTCGCCTGTCTTTATCTGTTCTCGCCTGTCTGTATCTGGTCACACTTGTCTGATTCTGGTTTTGCCTTTTTGTATCTGGTCACACCTGTCTGAGTCTGGTCACCAATTTGTCGAGTTTATCGTTTTTGATTGGCTGCCTTGGCGTTGCACACACGTGTTGCAATTGGCACATTCACTTGTGCTAGCAGGGTGGCAAACTCTAACGTCTCTTCCAATGAGGCGCCTTCGCAGGAAGATACTAGAGCTACAATTGCATCGTCGATATCATCTGAGGTACTAGGCGCGCTACACTCATATTCTACACCGATGTCAGCCTTAATAAAGGCGTTTTTAATAACTGTCGGTGTTAATGCGTCCCAGGCCGCCTTTGCGTACGTTGCCGCGTCTAGCACATGCGCCGGCTTGCCGAACTTGACGCCGGCGCTGCCGCCCTGCATCGTATCCGCGGCGGTGAGCAGCCTGCTGCGCTCGGCCAAGGACTTCTCCTTAAAGTCGATCAGGTCGCGGAGGAGCAAGTACTTGTAGCGCTTCTCCAGGCAGCAATGACGCCCAGGTCCATTGGCTGGCGCCACGACGTGCAGTTCGGGGGCAAGAAGGTCACCCGGATGCCGTCGGACTCGAACGAGTCGAAATGGCCTGGGGCGTTGTCGAGAATGAGCAGGACGGGCTTCATGGTCGCGGCGCGGACGGCAGGCACAAACACCGTCGTGAACCACTGCCAGCAGCGAGTCTTGTCGACCCAGGCCTTGGGCTGCTGCATGTACGGCACTGGCCACGCCTTGCCTCGAATGCACGTGGGCGTCACGGCCTTGCCGATGATCGTGATGGGAATCCTCACAGAGCCATCTGCGTTGGAGCAGAGGATGGCCGTGAGCCGCTCCTTTGAGAGCTTCTTCCCGCGCGTCGTCTTGGGCTCCTCCGTAGGCGCGAGCAGCGTGTACCGGGGCTGGACGCGATAAAACAGCCATGACTCGTCCATATTGTACACACATTCAGGCTCATAGCAACTCACTATTTTCGAGAGAGAGCGCAGGGCAGCGAGGAGGGCCGGGTTCTCCTTGTCAACGTCTCCGTCCTCGCCGTGGAGGTACATTGCACCGACATCGTGTCGGCGGCGGAACCGCGCGAACCAGCCGGGCGACGCCGCAAAGTCGTCGGGCGTGATGCCGAGGGCCTCGCCGATGGTCTGGGCCTTGACCATCGCGAGTGACAACGGGACGGGGAGCTTGTGGCCTCGGAGCAGCACGATCCACGCGAGGAGATGCTCCTCGAGCGCCGGGAACTTGGGCGGGGTGTAGCGCAGGCGCCGCGCGAGCACGTCATGGGCGACGGCGGCCGTCCGGTCAAAGACATTCTGGCGCGTTTTCCAGAGCCGGCGAATGGCTGACTCGTCGACGCCGTGCTCTTCGGCGATCGAGCGATTGGATCTGATTCGTGGCTGCGCCATCTCGGCAAGAATCTGGAGACGCAGTGCGTCGTTCAAGCGGTGGCCTTTGCCCTGCGTCATACTGTAGTTGTTTTTGAATGGTGTTATACCATTGCTATTCTGTACATGTTGTCGTTGCGCGACTACCACTTATTTTAATATTGGCGTAGCAACCACCAATTTTTTACTCGCTGTAGTATTTTTAAAAAATGCTAAATCCACACGGGTCATTCCACCCTCTGTCCCAATCTGCGGATTTAGCCGAGAGGCTACTGTACTACGCTGTGCTTGTTTATCCTTCTTTGTAGGAGAATCAGAATAACGCCACCGTACTGTTTGTGGCATATGAATGTGATATATGTGGTGAGTACGAGCTTGAAGAACAAACGTTCTTCGGTTGCTAATAAAATTGGCATCTAATCGATTGGTACATAATGCTTCACTGTAAACTTAATTGTTATACTTCATTAAGTTCTTTATTAATGCTGTCCTTTCAAAGTCGTTAGTTGTACAGAGTAATAAGTGTGCAACGCTTTCGATATTTTGCTTTAATGCACACTATCATTTTCTGTTCGTAAAAGTGTGGAATATTCATAGCTGTGCAATTTCAATAGTTTTCTCGTCGCAGAACTACCACTAATAAATGGCACGACGGCTTCTAGAATGCAACCAGGTTTGCGGTCTGTATGTCAATCAAACTGTTCTAAGCTTACAAATCAACAAGTAATTTGAAGAAACAAAGAAATCAACAGCGTGGTTTTCGCAATTAATTTCATGTCTCCAATACAAGCATCCCCCTTTTGCATGCTTGAGCATCTTTGCTTCGACTACAGTCGCGCCTTCTTGACCAACTATAGCACATTATGCTAGAAGGACTGATGTTTGGTGTGAGTATGTACTGCAACGACATGGAATATGCATCGTTGGCCACTAGGTAATAAACTTTCCATGATATATCCCAAACTTTCCACGAGATATCGCA